>JAEAOA010001021.1:0-22512 GCA_016746295.1 Potamilus streckersoni
CAACTTGTCACATACAATTCATGCAGCAGATCTGGGTCTATCCAGTCTGTTGGAAGTATGTGCAGTTCACAAGTGAATCCGACTTTAAACAGATATTTAGCTAAAAAATGTTACTTAATTTGTTTGCCTTTTTAATAGTATGTACTCATAGTCATATTAGATATATTTAAATATTTTATATATTATGTTTTATTGGAATAAAATTTTTAAAAAAAAAAAATTTTCTTGTCACTCAATAGGTATTAGGTACTCTGTGCAATTCCAAAAAAAGTTGTCTCCCTTACGTTTTTTGCAACAGAGTAGTTTATCTACTATCAGTAGGTATGTTCTCCATTAAGAGGCTGGACAGGGACGTAGTAACATGGTAGAATATTACGACTGTGTATGACTCTCGACTACGACTGTCTGTGACTCTAAACGTCTTACAAACTACCTCGATATATAAACGAAGCTAATACGTTGTTTGAATTACACGAGCACGAGAACGCATGCATTTTTGTAATACTTCTGGACATATAGGAAATCCTGACCAAGTTACAGCCAATCGTTTTCATAGCTATTCCTGAATGTTTACTTGTAATGAATTTGTCATCATACACAGCACGTGCTCACATGAGTCATATCTACGACTCAAATAAACACGATGTTTTTTCAACAGCATATTAGACTGACATTAATATAATTATATTAATAATTACATTTATTGAAATAAAAAGACTTATGTAGAATTGATTCCTTAACACACACAATTAAACTACAGGGTCGTAATATTAATGATAATAATGATTTAAATCGGTGATGGGTTGATTTTTAATAAAACTCTAGTGGGTCATCTTGCATTTAATGGGCTTTATCCATGATTTATCAACCTCTCTACATCTAGAGAATTCTTATTTTTATAAACGGATTTTCCACGATATGTGGAACAAGCACTACAATAATGTTACTTCTTCTTTGTCGATTTTGGTAATCGAGTCGATGCGCCTATAACGTGGCATTTGCTCACCGGAAATAGTTTAAATTTCTTGCAGATGTTTTATGATTTCAATTTGCCAAACAGCTTTTGAAGGGAGCCTATTTTCAGAGGCGGAATCAAAGTTCTGGAATAGGCAGTACTGTCTCAACAACATTATAGGCTCTGGGCAAAGCAATGCACATTAACAATGTGGGCAGCATGATTCCTCTAGAAATGTAAGGCTCGGGACAACTGTCCAGTGCACCCATGCCTTAAGACGGCACTGGGTACAGGCATTTATGTCATGTATCTAGTTTGAGTCTCGTTGGAGTTCATTTCACTTTTTTCCGCTTTTCGCGATATATTGGACAATCAATTCGTCATTTTGATGGTATGATCTAAATGCAATCATACAAATATGACCGAGTCATCAATACAGACATACAATTAATACACACTATATAATATTGTAACCATCAATACAATCATACAATTAATATTGCAGTTAGAAATACAATCATACAAATATGATTGCAAACTTAAATATAAATTGGATTGCAGCCATCAATACCATCACACAAATAAAATGGAAACGATCAATAGAATCGTACAAATAATACTGCAATCGTCAATACAATCACACAATTAATATTACAGTGATCGATACAATCACACAACTAATACTACAATTCACACATTTGGGGCCCTGAGTGGCCGAGTTGTCAAAAGCGCTGTCCGTTACGGATCACTGCCATCTCACCTGTCTGCGTGGGTTCGAGTCTAGGATTCGGCGAATGTGGATATGTGATAAAGCTTGCCAGTAGCTTCTCGTGGGTCGGTGGTTCTTTCCGGTAATTTCCCGGTGTCTTCCTCCACTATTAATACTGGCCGCTATGAATAGCCTATCTTGTGCTGAAAATGGCGTTAAGCCCAACAACAACAACAATCACACAATTAATATTCAATTATCAACTAGCTCCATCAATATAATCACACAATTAATATTGCAACTATCTATATAATAACACAATTAATATTGCAATCATTAATACAATCTCAAAATGAAGAGTGAAAATGATGCAATGGTTCTTTTCCTGATTGTCTAGAAAGGCAATAAGTGCAAACACTTATCACGCATAAACTAAGGCATTAACACATACAGTACTCTTCATGCACCATGTTCGCTCATGCGCTCAGACGTGAGGATTTTTCAAGCGATGACCACTTGTAATTATACTTGGATAATAGGTTTCTCGAATGACTCGTATATTCATCCACTGTACCTACAGGTATTTTTATCCGATATCCCTAGAATTATAGGTCTACTGATCACCATACCTTGAATTGCTAGTATATTCATCCATGATACCTAGTATTACATTTACATTGATCCACCATACATAGTATTACAGGTATACTAATCTACAATAACTAATATTACAGGTATACAGATCCACCATACTTAAAAATGAAAGTATACCAATCCAACATACCTAGTATTACATGTATACCAATCCGCCATACCTAGTTTTATAGGTATAATAATCCACCATACCTTTTCGTACAGGTATTCTGATCCATCTTACCTAGTATTACATTTACATTCATCCACCATACCTAGTATTACAGGTATACCAATCTACCATAACTTGTATTACAAGTATACAGATCCACCATGCCTAAAAATACATGTATTCTGGCCTCCATACCTAGTATTACAGGAATACCAACATACCCAGTATTATAGGTGTGCCAATCCACCATATCTAGTATTACATGTATACCAATCCACCATACCTAGTTTTACAGGTATACTGATCAATCTTACCTAGTATTAAATTTACATTGAAGCACCATGCCTAGTATCAATGGTATACTGATCCACCTAACCTAGTATTAAGGACACATTGATCCACCATGCTTAATACTACAGGCATATAAACCCACAATACCTATTATTTCAGGTATATTTTCCAACATACATAATATTTAAAGGTGTTTTGATCCACCATAAATAGTATTGCAGGTATTCATTACCGTAAAATTGATACACAGCAACAGGTCTCACACTTATATACTTAACTTTGTCTTTAGTCGTTACAATTTCCACCAATAAGATTCGCTGGGCCCTTTTGAATTGTGCGGGTTCATACCTATATAAAATCATTATTTTTAATCCATGCCCACATGCAGTACGTTTCTGATACTACGCAGTGACAATTATATATATATATATATATATATATATATATATATATATATATATATATATATATATATATATATATATATATATATTTATATGCACATTATGTACGCCCTATTAATGATACACCACTTCGTGTATAAATGTTACATTACAAGCAAACTCGGCAAGCACGTTTCATTTCAATGAAAAATTTACACATCTCTTAATGTATCATTGATACAGCGTACATCCTATTCATATATATATATATATATATATATATATATATATATATATATATATATATATATATATATATATATATATATATATATATATATATATATATTATGATAGGATTTGTCTGATTTTGTTTTTAGACGTTTCTATCATAACCTTCTTCTCGTGTCTAATTACGAGAAGGCAGGAAGTTCAGCATTCATAAGAATAAGGTGTCACATATGATGGTATAGATTACATCTTTTGTGGGGAATGCTTGGCTACGAAGAGGTGGGATCGCTGTAAGAAATGGACATAACACTCATTGAGAGCATGGAACCGCACTTCATTGACATATATATAGATACATATTCTAAAGACACAACATGTAAATTTATTTATGTTGAAAATACATACAATACATATTACAATACTTATTAAATAGTTCTTCCACAATCTAGTATTTCATTTGTCCATTCATTTTTCTGTATTTTTGAATACAAGTGATTTAAATATTTAAAGAGCCTAAAATTCAATAACTGTAATAAATGTATTTTATTTTATTTATTGTAAGGTAAAGACCTGAAAAAGATCTGTGAATGTTGTACTTATTATTTAAAGAATATATATTTATTCTCAATTAAATTATAACATGAAGCTAGTAATTATTTCAAACAAATACTAATGAACAGCGAAGCTGTAAAATATTTCGTTACTTTATGATTGTGGAAGAAGGGAACTCAATAATATTATATTATAAATACAATGAACATCAATTCAGTAAAATATTAAATCAGTAAAATATTTCATAGTAGAAAAGAGAACTCACTATTACATTATATTAATGAAATAAAAATAATTCAGAAGAGTACCACAACTCACTATAAAATCTTTAACTTCCTAAAGCGAGTATAAAGCATAAGTTTCTTACCTGTAAGAAATAGACATAACACTCATTGAGAGCATGGAACCGCACTTGAGAATAAAACAGCTCAAAGCCTTTTTATATTCTGGAAGCTGCCTGATCACAAGTGCTACATCCAGTCTCAAAAGATGTTTGTCTAAAATGACGCGTGCTTCTTGCGTGATTTCCAAGGACAGCTTTAACTTTATATCAAGTTTTAGTGGGGGGGGTAGAGTGTGAGTGTGGACGGTATTTTTCCAAGTAACGACCTTTTGGATCATGTCCATAACCTTCCAGTGGTCATTCACATTGTAAACCTAATTAATTTAATTATTCCCTATGGCGATTATCAATTACTTTGTTCCCAACTTCACAACGAAATCTAATAAGGTTTTATTGATTGAATGGTGCGATTAAACATCATTTGACTTCTATCCGATTGAACTGGCTTATTAATTAGGCTTTTTCGATTACCAAGTGAAAGCTGAACAATAATAAATGCTTAATCTAATTTCATTTCAATGTCCTTATTATATTCAGGATATGAATTATTGATTGGAGCACTCTTCTCCTACACTCCAATCAATATCAAAGCACTAGCTTAAATTTGGATGTTTTTATCTTCCAATAACTAGAGATTTCAATATGTTGTACACAAATTAATATTTTCGTTTCTTTCTTTTAGAATTGAGATCTTGATAAATACCTCTTGGTTAAATTAGCCGAGACCTCGAGGCTAGTAAAAAATTTGATAAGTATACGAGGAAGAATAAAGAAAAAAATATTAAAAATCAAAAATTACAATGCTTAGGTAGATGAAAAAATTACAATGCATTGGTAAGTTGATAGATTGCAAAAAGGAAATGAGAAGAATGTTCATTGCAGTACATATTGTGAAATTCAAAAAAGAATACAGTAAAATGTATAATTATCAATAAACTGTACGATACGTTGACAATGCACCAAAATAGATATGATAAAAGATACATAGAAAATTGTACCATAAAATGTGTAATAAGGAGCCAATATAAATTGAAAAAGTGATGACAATTACACAAGGAAGTAAAAATATGAAAAAGACCAAAATACAATGCACTGACAAAAGTTAAGAAATAGGAAAAACAATTGACCGTATAGTACCTCGATGAGGAATGAAAAAAAAACAATATATTAAGAAAACATTAAAATATGCAATGTGACAGGATAATACGTAATGTGACAACTGTATGGTAAAGAAAGAGTTTATTCAAAGGAACCATACGAAAACACAATTGACACATTCAATGAAATTCAAGTACAATAGTGAGAAGTACAACGAAAACACTCATGACAATAGTGAATGAATTTTAAGGGTATAATAGTGTAAATTACAACGAAATTCCATGTCACAATATTCAATAATATCAAAATTTCAAGAGGAAAAAATTACAACGAAATTACATTTGATAATATGCGATAAATGTTAAAATTACAAGAGGAAAATTTATCATGAAGAAAAATTGTCGGCACGACATTGGAAAAAGAGAACTGAGATGCAATCCCAAAAAATTCTATTAATATTAAGTCTGTCAAAGAGAAGAAGAAGGAAAAAAAATTCTGCATTATCTACCCTATGACTAGTCCTGCCAGACAATTGTCGTCATGACTGGAGAAAAGTCCAGACGGTTTCCGTGATAGACATGTCATAACTAGAAACATATGCATGTAAAGAATGTATTACCCACCAGGAACATCAACCTTTTATTGTTTGGAGGTAGTTTTAGACTCTAATAGTGCCAAGTAGTCCGGCAATTCCGTCCGTGGAGGAAACATTTGGATTCGACCTGGGAAGCGTAGTTGAGGGCGATAAGCAGTGGGCTGGTCGCGCTCTTGGCGGTGCTGAGTGCACTTAGGGCAATTACAACCGGGTCTTGCTCGCTTCGCCAAATATTCCTCGAGATTATGAGCATCTCGGTATATCTTTTTAAACCTATGAAAAGGAATGTTTGGGTCTTCTATCATTGTAAGCGGTAACTTGGCGTTACAAAGATACAATTCGGCTAGAACAGGGTAACCTTTACGGTGTAGTTGATGAAAGAAACCGAGCATTTGAGGAATCAAATCACAAGAGAGTATACGACCTGATAATAGTCGAGTAAGTGTTTCTTCAGGGAAACGAAGGTAATCCGCAATCCGAACGATGTGAAATAAGGAGTTAGGGTTGTCGTACAATGTCGTCCTTTATCAATTGAAAAGAATAAATGCTTAGCAATTGAAATGTCAAAGTCATAATATATTCTATGTGACAAGCCATCAGCTGTAAACATATGTAATGTCTTCTCGCGATATTCTAGTAGTCGCTGCAACACTGGTGAAAGGGCAACCACCTTTTCGAGTACGGGGGACCGTAGAACAATAGATTTGTTCGTACCGAAAAGTAATGTGATTGACCCTTCCATTCTCAACCCGGATCCGTAGCTGATTTTGATTTATAAAAATCTTGTTTCGTAACCAGTAAATGTCTCCCGCCACACGATCCCCCCGGGTATATGTCCAATGCTACAGCGCTAATTGCATGAGAATGTTAATTTGGAAATGGACATACCGCACGATACCCTTTGGGTGTGTGTCCGATACTGTAGTGCTAATATTGATAAAGACACAACAATGTAACGTATGGCCTGTTAAGGTTCTTTGCAAGGTAGTGGATTCATTAAACGCCATTACCATACCACACTTGGCACTATATGATATTGAGCACACATGTTCTCTATAAGTGGAATATTACCTCCAAGTAAAAAAAAATAAAAAAATAAAAAAAAATTATTCTGAAGGTAACAACCAGGAATGTGTATATAAATGTATGCTGGTATTTAAGATAAACTGGTGTATGGTGGCAAGGAATGATGTTTATGAAGAGTGAAGTCTGAAGAATCATTGCCCGAGCATTGAAAGAAGGTAATATTATGGTGTGTCCAAACGATATGAGCAGAAAACGAGCGACTGAGAATTGAACGAAGCTTGTATGCAGATACAAGGGAAATGGAGAATGAGGTTGGTATAGATAGGTAAGAGTGACTATTGACTTGGGTTATTATAAAATCAGACCAGCGGACATGTAATCGTGGTCGGAGATAACCAGTAACATGCAGGTTATCGATCATTGATGGGCCAGTGGTGTGCCAATATGAAGGGCAGAACTTAAACTGAAAAATATCAACCATGACGCATTGAAGTCCAGTAGTAATTTCAAGGCGGAGTTTGGTACATGCATTAGACTGTGAAAGCCATTTATAAACGTGGGCAAGAGCAATTATGAACGTCAGGAATGAGACTGAAAAGACGAGATGATCCCAAGTAAGAACCTCAGAAACAGTAGTAAACCAATCAGGAAGAGGAGTTGTGGATGCAAAAGTGTACTGGAAGCGAACTGTAGCTTGGGCATCGGTTGCATGTGTGAGTAACATTGCGGAAGATAGAATTCGGAAACGCCACATAAGCCAAATAATTGCTAAAGCGTGCAGAATAGACAAGACGAAACTAATCAAAACCATAATATGTAGTAAGTCAAACCAAGAGTCATTAGTGATTGGAAGTTCACCACTTAACATCGTTTCTGCTAAAGACGAAAAGATTCGTTGATCATTCTTAGCGCGTGCAGCTACTTTTTTAGGTTTAAATCAATTTTCTTATCCGTTGCAAAAATATGGGACATGTGGTGTTCGTATAATTTAAATTCAGGTAAGGAAATGGGGGAGGGACTGTCAAAAGTTGTATTGCCCATAATAGTGCTTAAATGTGTAGAGTTAAAAAATTGCTGTAGAAGTGCAAGATTAACTGGATGAAGTCGGGTAACGTCTGTTGAGTTGTCAGAACAAGTGGTAATGTGTCCGTCATAAGTTAAGAACGGAGTGAATACGGTACAATGAAAGGGTATATTCATGATACAAAAACGACAACCTTTAATAGCACGTCGTTGATTATGACATTCAAGTACAATTTCGTCCATAAGATAGACTAATATTTGATTGTAGGAAATATCAAGGATGTGTGGTACGACGTGATTGGTTATAAAGCGAAAATTACAGGTTTGATGTATATTATCCTTATCATCTAAAAATAAACTATTGACGCAATCAGGCTGAGAAAGGGATTTTAACGCTGGACGAATGTTGCAGTGTAAAATATCTTTACCTGTGCAGTGATTTAATGTCGATGACGATAGTGTTGTGTAAGATTGATGATCATCTGATACGAGTATTATATCAGGTAAGTCAACGAGTTGTGTAACTTGTGTTGCTGTGGTGTTAATTGGAACAGGAAACGACTGAATACGATACGAAGCAAATGGGCGACGTCGGGATGAAATTGGAACTTGTAGCGCAATATAGAGGTTGTGGTCCTTACGTGTTGCTATATAAGATCCAAACTGATAATAATAACTAGGATCATTCGAAGTTATGGAATAACTAGGATAATCAGTGGAGATAATCGTTTGAATATGATTAAGTGAGTCCATGAGAATGCGAGGTGGGATTAATATAGCTGGTAATTTGCCTGCTGCTAATTCCGCGGTTGCTATTTGTAATTTCTCTAGTTCTTGTGTAATTTGCTGATATTCCAGCAATTGAACGGCAAGAACTTCAGTTGATTTCTGCGATTGATGACGTATATTGTTTTCAGTATTAACCATTGTTTTTTCTAAAAGCATAAGAGTTTTGGAGTTTTGATCGACAGCTGTTAACATGTTATCAAAACGTTGATTGACGTGTGAAATATAGGAGGAAAAATCACCTCCATGTCGAACGAGAGCACCTAACATTTTATTATTCTGTTTTGTCAACATATTTATGTGATTCGCTAATGTGGCAACGTTTCCACTGGTAGCTAGGCCGAATAGGCTTTTACCTATTTCGCCAATATAAGGCAAAATCGCCCTTTTTGACATATTAGACGGTTGAAAAACACCTTCTGGAATAAACTCATTAATTAGGGAGAGTGTCGTGCGAAACTGCGTGTTTATTAAGCGACGTATGGCATTTACTTGCAAGAGTAGTGGATTTATAAATCCACACTGGTTAGTGTCAAGACAATATGGTATCTGGTCGACGGAAATGTTGACTGGAAGCGGTATTTGAAAGGTGTGGATCACTTATCGGCTGTACAATATACTGGTGAGAGAGACTGGAAGATAACTCCATAGTTCAATCTTTGCTCATCCATTGCAGACCCTGGATGGATTCAGAGTTAGGAGAATCAGTCCTATGACCGAAATCCACATTCCACTCATACCTTAAAGAAAAAGAAAAAGGATGAGAGATGGGATGATTATGAGAAGAAAAGAAGTAGAAGGCATGAGGAAATGATAGAATGGTATAAAGGACAAGAAGTATCTCTCTCATGTATGAAGGATAGTCTTCCCAAAATTCGTGTTGAATTCAACGACGAAATATTCGACCTAATCGTTTACGGCGTGTGTTCGATTGTGTGTGTGCTCTGTGAAATGCTTCCTTTAATGCCGAAGAGACATTTTCCGTTGGTTGCCATGATGGCTTAGATCCATAGGACCATTGTACCAAGTAATGTTTTTTTCCAGAAATCCATTTGGATTTCAAGAGTTTGTCAACTGAGTACCATTCGGTACCATTGTCAGTTGGTGAGTGCTCATTGCTCGTTTCATCACGTGATGGTTGGGGGGTTTGAGTGACAGCAGGTGGAGGGGGTCGATAATCCCTAGGATCTTTATAATGTTTGAGTCTGTTTGCGTGTACAAGAGATTTCATTTCTTTATTGTCAGAACAGCGGCGTAATCTGTAGGTGTTATTTGGACCTAATGCAGTGATGTAATATGGACCTTCCCATCGAGGGTAAAGTTTTTTGGACAACCCTACGGGTATGTGGGCGATTTGTATATGGACATAATCTCCAACGCGAAAGGATGGTTCTTTCGTTTTCTGATCGAACCTATGTTTGGTTGCGAGTTGCGCTTCGCGTGTATTCGCTTTAGCTACTTCCTGAACTACTTTCAATCTCTGAACTAACTGATCTACATATTGTTTTGTTTGTTGCTGTGTAGTCTCTCGAGGTGTAAGAGATACATCTAAAGGTAATGTCATTTCTTTCCCAAAAACTATGTAATAAGGTGAATAACCAGTTGAGTTAGTTCCTGGGCTCATTCGGAATGCCATCATTACACTGGACAAGAGTGAGGGCCAATCATCTTGATGCTGGTTGCAGTAAGCACGATGCGATTGACTAATTGTACTGTTTAAACGTTCGCAGGCTGCATTAGTTTGAGGGTGGTATGAACTAGTATGGTGACGTGTTACTTGAAATAGTTCACAGAGTGCAAGAACAATCTGGGACATAAAGTTTCGTCCTCGGTCACTGACAAGTGTTCTAGGTGCACCATAACGTGTGAATATTTTGTTGTACAAAACATTGGCAATTTCCATTGCCGTTTGAGAACGTAAGGGAAAGGCTTCATACCAATGTGACAAACTATCTGTCACCAATAAGATATACTGATAGCCTTCCTTACTTTTTGGCATGCACAAAATGTCCATGTGCCATCGAGAAAATACATCTTCTGGAGGCAATGGGTGTAATGGAGCCTTACGAGCATTGGTATCTCGTTTAATGAGTTGACACTGAGAACATGACGTTATGTAGTCATACACATTTTGATACATTTTAGGCCAAAAGTACTTTTGTTTGATAGCTTGATATGTTCTTTGGACACCTAAATGACAACCTCCTGCTTTTGAATCGTGATAAGACAGAAGAATATCCTGTCTCAAATTCGTTGGTAATGCAACTTGTTTTATGAACTGATCTGATGAAGTTCTGTGTTTCGCACGTGGCTGAAAGAAATGATGTAAAACACCATTAAAAATTTCATACTGACTTGCTTCATACGGAATTGCTTTTGCGCGACGAGGATTATCTGGCAATATTCCTTGCTCTAAGTAAACATACATATCCTTGAAATCAGGGCACTCGCGCTGATATTGTGCGATATCTGATAAGTCAGACGAAGAATTGGTGTGTGTGTTATCAGTAGTGTGTACTGCGGATATGATTGGGGTGTCTTCCTTATTATAATAAAATGCAACTTCAGTTAATTCGTGCTGAATAGAAGAAACAACTGGTTGTGATTGAATCTGTGATGTGTCTATGTAGGTTGGGGATTCCTTCTCTTCAGAGGGAGTGTTATGTGTTTGTATGTAAGCACGGCATGAAAGTGCGTCAGCATTCGTGTTTTTACGTCCCGGCGTGTATACAATGTCATAGTCGTATTCTTGTAAACGAAGTGACCAACGAATTAGTCTTTTTGAAGTATGCTTAACTGTCTTAAGCCACACTAGTGCCTTGTGATCTGTAATGACAGTAAATTTCTGATGTGACAAATAAACATGATATGTTCTGATGCCTTCTAAAACAGCTAAACATTCTTGTTCAGTAACTGACCATCGTTTTTCAGCGTCCGACAAAGCTCTACCTCCATAGGCAATAACATGTTCTTTATCATCTGTCCCTACCTGAGACAAAATATATCCTAGAGCGGTGCCGCTAGCATCACATGTGAGTCTAAATGGTTTGTTAAAATCAGGAAAAGCCAAAACAGGCGCTGAAGTCAGAGCTGTTTTAAGTGTATCAAATGCTGATTGACACTTATCTGTCCAAAGAAATGAACTGTCTTTTGTCAATAACCTATTCATAGGCGCAGCTATAGTGGAATAACCGTGAACAAATTTCCTGTAATAATTGCATAAACCGAGAAAACTCCTAACATCTTTCTGTGTTTTAGGAATAGGAAATTTGGTAACTGCTTCAATTTTAGATTCATCTACTTTGATACCTTGTGTAGAGAATTTATGGCCAAGATAAACAACTTCAGATGCTGCAAAAACACATTTGGAAGGTTTTAGTGTCAAGTTTGCTTGACGTAAACGATCAAAAACAAGTTTAAGATGTCGAAGGTGTTCTTGAAATGAATTGGAGAAAATAATGATGTCATCGATATACGCAAGACATACTGACCAAGGTATACCTCTAAGAACATGACCTAAAAGAACACAGTAGGTGGCAGGTGCATTTCTGAGTCCATACGGCATTACGTTCCATTGGTAAAGACCGCGTGATGTTATGAAAGAACTCTTATGTTTAGTTGATTCGTCCATTCCAATCTGCCAAAATGCTGAATTTAAATCTAAAGTACTAAACAAACATGGGTTTGTTTGCCCTACAGCATCTATGACATCTTCTAATCGTGGAAGAGGGAATGTCATTGGGTGTGTCACTTGATTAAGTTTCCTATAGTCAATAGCAAAGCGATAGTCGCCATTTTTCTTTTTGACCATAACAACTGGAGAGGCATAACTGGATGAACTGGGTTCAATTAGGTTGTGTGCTAATAGCTCATCTACTTGTTTATCAATTTCTTTATTGATGTGTGGTGCTGCTCGATATGGTTGGCAACGAACTGGCATGGAATCACCCGTTTCTATGCGGTGTGTAAATACATTGGTATTACCTAATTTGTTTAAGTTATTAGCAAAAACATCCCGATGCTGATTCAGAAATGTGGTAAGTTCTTGTTTTTGGGTGTCCGTCAAGTCTGAAGAGTGTAAATCAAAATTAATTGGTTCTTGTAC
Organism: Potamilus streckersoni; assembly: GCA_016746295.1. Taxonomy (NCBI): domain Eukaryota; kingdom Metazoa; phylum Mollusca; class Bivalvia; order Unionida; family Unionidae; genus Potamilus; species Potamilus streckersoni. The sequence continues at coordinate 12,903 of JAEAOA010001021.1, forward strand.
TTTACTAGATTGTGTGTTCGCGATGTCAGGTGAGTTTTTTGTGTCAAAAACATCATTATTGATGGTAAATATTGCTTGTGGGTGTAGGACGTCAACACAGGCTAATACGGTATTGGAAGGTATGTGCATGGGTATTGGAGTAGGGTTAATGATCTGTATATAATTCTGTTTGGAAACAGTCAAAATTGTCCGTCCTGGAAGAATAGTTGATTTCGCCAAGCTGTAGCATGGTTCAAGTAATACAGATGTGCCGTGGGGAATTTTACTTATACGAACTGCTATCGTACTGATCGAATTAGGTGAAATTGTAGAGTCCGATTTTGTGCGTGCGAGACCAAACTAATTATGAATTAATTTGATGGATACCGAATCATCTAGCAAAGAGAGAGTTTGTGTATTTAAATCCACGACGGCTTTGTATTTGGTCATAAAATCAATACCCAATATAACTGACGTGTTTAAGGCGGGCACTACGTAAAATGAATGAGAGAAGTGCAGACCTCCTATTTTCAAGCTAAGTTGAACCAAACCTGATACACTGTGATTTTCGCCACCAGCTCCGACAATTTGAGAAATATTAGATTGTCTGAAATGGTGTGAATTTAACCCTGCACGATGAAGAAACTTTGCATTAATAGCTGAAATGGAAGCACCCGTGTCTACCAAAGCGTGCGTCGGTTTTCCAAGAACATAAATAGGAACTAGATTTTTGTGAATAGGTTTAACTAAAGTGATTTGTGGGTGTAAGTCCTGCTCACGACAGGTACGAAACCTCTCGCGAGACGCGCGTCCCTATTGTTTTCGTGTGGACAAACACACGCGTGAAAAGTGACCTATTTTGTGACAGTAGTGGCACTGTGCATTGCGCGCACGACAGGGTCCACGTGATCGACACTGTTCTCCGCATCTAAAACAAGAGGTGGGGTAACCGTTATGTGGTTGTGGTTGGTAGCGAAGACCACGAAATGATTGAGAAGGGGGGGTACGACTCGGTTAGCTCTTAGGAAAAGCAGGTGGTGCTGATGTGTAAGTCGTATTTGGCCTAAAGGACTGACCACTTGTTTGATAGTTTGAGCTCGGAGTGCGAAATGGTGGTTTTGTGACATTAACATGTGCATGTGTTTGAATGGAAGAAATACTGTCTTGGGTCTGTTTTGAATTTGCAACTTTAACTTCGTCTTTGAGTTGTTTTACTTCATTCAAAATGGTGTTAAGTGTAGAAAAATCAGTTGTATCAGTAGTGGCAATGGATTTTTCAGCGAGGACAGCCGCTTGGCGTAATTCAGCCATATTTGTTGGAGTTTTGTTCATTACAATCCTCTTCACAGAGGGTTTCAATCCATTCAACGCCACTGCTAATAAAACTTGATCTGGAATAGTTTTATTTGTTGCAATTTGGAATAAGCGACTTAAATAGTCCATGACTGATTCAGAAGAACCCTGCTGGGTTTGCAAAATAGAGAGATCAAGAATAACATCATCATTGTGAAATCTAGACTTAAAGGCAGTAATTAAAAAATGCCAACTGCTTGTAACAGTTTCTGGTAAAGTGTCATACCAAACCTTAGCATGCCCCTGAAGATGAAAGGGAAAAGCATTTAAAACTTTTTCTACTGATAAATCATAAAACTTAGCCCATTGTACAAAATGATCTAACCATTTGGTAGGATTTTGTGACTGATCACCAGTAAAAACATCTAATTTAAGAGCAGATGACATACCTGACGGTGTGGATCGATTGTTTCCAAAGATGCTCGCACTCCTAGAATAATGTTCGGGTGAAGAAAAGTTTACACTAGACGGCTGAACCGTAAATGTTCGAGTTTCTGACACAGTAGGAAAAGTTTGTGTAATCGACTATTGACTTTCGGATAAGGGTATATGTTCTGGCGGCACTAGAACTGGTGAAGTTGTCTCCCCTAGATCGAACTGACTGGAATATGCCGGAGGAAGGGACGTCGTATCTCTGGGAGGCTGGGCAAGTGACGCTGGCGTGAATGTAGATGATGTTAAGTCTAGAAGAACGTCATGCGGAAGGGACTGGAGCACCGGTGTTGAAATCGGTTTTGATGAAAGACGTGGTGCGCTAGTAAGAACCGTTGACACGGGCTCTAATGGCGGATAAAGTGTCACAGGTGATGAGTAGGTTGCTGCAGTTTCCAACAGGAGCGAAGTGGTCGGCGTGAATGATGCTGATGGTTGTACTCTCGCAGAGCCGGGTGGAGTGAAGTCTGAGGGTGTTAAGAGAGGTGCGGTTGCGGATGTTGTCAGTCTCGCAGAGCCAGGCGAAGGAAAGTCTGACGGTGTTAAGAGTTTCGGCAAAAGTCTATTTCGTAGATAATAAATATGGGGTGTGACACCTCGGTTCATTGCACTTATTCTTGTTATTCGTCCACCACTATATTATGATAGGATTTGTCTGATGTTGTTTTTAGACGTTTCTATCATAACCTTCTTCTCGTGTCTAATTACGAGAAGGCAGGAAGTTCAGCATTCATAAGAATAAGGTGTCACATATGATGGTATAGATTACATCTTTTGTGGGGAATGCTTGGCTACGAAGAATAGGGATCGCTGTAAGAAATAGACGTAACACTCATTGAGAGCATGGAACCCCACTTCGTTGACATATATATAGATACATAGTCTAAAGACACAACATGTAAATTTATTTATGTTGAAAATACATACAATACATATTACAATACTTATTAAATAGTTCTTCCACAATCTAGTATTTCATTTGTCCATTCATTTTTCTGTATTTTTGAATACAAGTGATTTAAATATTTAAAGAGCCTAAAATTCAATAACTGTAATAAATGTATTTTATTTTATTTATTGTAAGGTAAAGACCTGAAAAAGATCTGTGAATGTTGTACTTATTATTTAAAGAATATATATTTATTCTCAATTAAATTATAACATGAAGCTAGTAATTATTTCAAACAAATACTAATGAACAGCGAAGCTGTAAAATATTTCGTTACTTTATGATTGTGGAAGAAGGGAACTCAATAATATTATATTATAAATACAATGAACATCAATTCAGTAAAATATTAAATCAGTAAAATATTTCATAGTAGAAAAGAGAACTCACTATTACATTATATTAATGAAATAAAAATAATTCAGAAGAGTACCACAACTCACTATAAAATCTTTAACTTCCTAAAGCGAGTATAAAGCATAAGTTTCTTACCTGTAAGAAATAGACATAACACTCATTGAGAGCATGGAACCGCACTTGAGAATAAAACAGCTCAAAGCCTTTTTATATTCTGGAAACTGCCTGATCACAAGTGCTACATCCAGTCTCAAAAGATGTTTGTCTAAAATGACGCGTGCTTCTTGCGTGATTTCCAAGGACAGCTTTAACTTTATATCAAGTTTTAGTGGGGGGGTAGAGTGTGAGTGTGGACGGTATTTTTCCAAGTAACGACCTTTTGGATCATGTCCATAACCTTCCAGTGGTCATTCACATTGTAAACCTAATTAATTTAATTATTCCCTATGGCGATTATCAATTACTTTGTTCCCAACTTCACAACGAAATCTAATAAGGTTTTATTGATTGAATGGTGCGATTAAACATCATTTGACTTCTATCCGATTGAACTGGCTTATTAATTAGGCTTTTTCGATTACCAAGTGAAAGCTGAACAATAATAAATGCTTAATCTAATTTCATTTCAATGTCCTTATTATATTCAGGATATGAATTATTGATTGGAGCACGCTTCTCCTACACTCCAATCAATATCAAAGCACTAGCTTAAATTTGGATGTTTTTATCTTCCAATAACTAGAGATTTCAATATGTTGTACACAAATTAATATTTTCGTTTCTTTCTTTTAGAATTGAGATCTTGATATATATATATATATATATATATATATATATATATATATATATATATATATCCTTTTAGGATGCTAACAAAATGTTGCTTGCACATTGCATTGATAGTACGTTACGCAATGCACATAGCCATTGCCACAATTATTGGCATGGACATCATCATAAGTCATAAACAAGATTTAATTTTTTAAACACTTGATATAAACATAAATATCGGTTGGACGAAAGAAGCATGCGCAACAGGAGTCATCCATCGTTTAATAACAGTCATCCATTATCAGTATTATTACTGCTAATAACACTCATACTACACAGTTATTGTCCAGTTGTCAAATTGTACATCACGGATGATTTCGCTACATAAATGACCACAAAAGTTTTTATCTAAGGCCCAGCTGATAGCGTTTTAACTATTTCTGACGGGACCTTTTAACCAGGCCTGAATATTGCCGTTTTAACAATTTCTAGTGGCACTTTCTAAGTTTTGGGTACTCATACTGACGTATGTGAGCACGTTTGAGTCAATCACCAAAAATAAAAAACCGCTCCGGTGGCCTAGTAGCTAGAGCGTCCGCCTCGGATGCGGGAGGTCGTGGATTCGATCCCCGGTCGAGTCATACCAAAGACTTAAAAAAAAATGGTTCTAACGGCTGCCTCGCTGACACTCAACATTTAAAAGGTTAGTGTTAGGACTGGTCGGCCTGGTGTCATGATAATGTGACTGGGTGGGACCTCATGCTACATGTCTGCGGCATGATGCCCCAGTGCTAGATATCACTATAAACTGCCACACTGCAGACATCGTAGCGATATGACAGAAAAATTGTTAAAATTACGTTAAAAATTATAAACACCAACACCAAAAATCAAAAGTTCTTGATTTTTTCTATGTATCATTGTCGTTGTTTTCGTTTTTGTAGGGTAGAGCTACCTACATATCTACCTGTGAGCAATTAGACCGCATTTCTAGAGTGCGCTATATTATTTCTTTCATTTTTATAATTAAAAACGTTCCGGGAATAATACATATTCGGATATTTTATAAACAATGTGATATATTAATTTCTCTCTTGTTTTATTCTATAAATTCTTATATATTATTTTTGACACATAAATAACAGTGTTTTTTCTTCATTTCCATCAGATACCGTTTGCTAAGTTTAATTCACTCACAATTCTAATATATTTCCGAATACGTAATCTTTAAAATGAATATGATAATTTCCAGATGGAAACAACAGTTAAAACCAGCGTATTTTGTCATTAATATTTGTTCAATGGGTCTTTCTTTATATAGTAGCGATATTAATTCTTAAAAATTAAAGCGTTAACTGGGCAAACAACAAAGAAAGGTCTATAGTTGTATAAATCTGCTTGGATGAAATGTTTTATCGGCGTGATATACAGATACAACAATATAAGCTTCAGGCTTTATAAGGTAATAACTGAGATGTAAATTTATAATATCTTGAACACGAACAATTCCTGACTTTATGAGATTCTTTTTAAAAGTTGTAAATTTGATTTTCTTAACAACACTTCCTCTGAACAAATGCTCATGATTGAATATAACAACGAATCAAAGTCAGTCAATAGTTTTTTTAATTACATTCTGAGCATTGCTCGATTCTGCATTTACAAAAGACGAAACAGCATTTGTTCTTGTGGAAAAATAGACACCGAAAGATTGCTTCTATATCTGAATAGGAAATGCATAATATATGCGTATTAACATTGAAAACACAAAAGTCAGAGTTTAATTGCAAAATATTTTGCACAAGATAATCCATTAATTAGAATAGAAGATGAAAAATTGTATATCTATTTGTAGCCATGATTTTTTAATATAGCATCACAAAGTATTAGGTACATAGTGAATGGACCTTTTAACTTACATATCGTACACAATGTTTTTTTTAAAAAAATAAATAAGAAAGTTTTACTGTACCAAATTGTCCCATAAAGTTTGAAACCCCAAAGTTCCTTTTCTTCTTTGTTTTTCTTCTTTTTTGTAGGAACTAATATCCATAATATTAACAGCTGTCAATTTACAGGTTTGAAAAGTTACTAAACAATTAGTAACTATTCAGTTTTCCAAATCAACAAAACTAATGCGTAATTTAAAAATATTTTTTTTGTCAGGCAAGGTGACATTTTTTATTTATCAATATGTTATTCATCTAAAATGTAAGTAGGAGACATTTCCCGCCTATAAAATAATATATTCATAAAAGCGCAAATCATTATCTTTAACCTGACGAAATTTACGCAAACCTCTCTTGATTAAATATAAATCACTCATATAATTTCATGTTCTCGAGACAACTGTATATATTTTGGACAAAAGAAAATGAGGTTTAAAAACCGAAATGCTTTTGCTATATTTGAATAATGATACTTATTACTTGCCTGCCCTTTCATATTGATATTTGTTTAGAAATTGTGAAATGGAGCGAGCAGTTGACATATAAAATATTATTTAAAATATTATTTTTAAATACTTGGTACTATAAGAATAAGGTTATCGTTGATAATGCCTTACTAGCTCTCATTGTCAGGGATAAGTCTGTGTTTTTAATGTGAACAAGTCTTTTGACATACCACAATATTATCGTCACAAAAATCTTATTGTCTAAATTCAGTATGATTCCAAATTAATGTTCAGTCCAAGATTATTATTGATAAGTACTTTATATTTCCAGTAAATAATATTTAAAATAAATTAATTCCCCGAAAAAATGTCCTGAACACAGCAAAACAGAAGATAATGCAAGAATTAGTATTGTTTTCGAGAGAACAAGATTTTGAAAGAAAATAAGATATACAATGAAACCATGCTTTGGGTCAAATATTGGTTTCTTGAACATTCTAGGTCGTCAACAAGATTAGGGTTATTAAAAAAAAGAACATGGGAAATATCAGGTAGACCAGGTTTTCCCATGGGGGGTTTTCAGTGTTCTTCACTTATACTCTTACTCGGAGTCTTCTACACTCCAAGTAAGGTAAATATATTTACATTACCAATGGTCTGAATACTTAATCCACAGAAAACATTAGTTATATATGTTTGTATTTGCAAAATAAATGTTCGGTTTACTCACTGCCGTGAACGCACAATGCCTGCAATGAGTAACTCAATTGCCCTGAGTTCTTGGGTCGCAGAGTTCACAGCCGATGGGTAGAAATAGCATTATCTTAATATAATCTCTGTATAATAACTGTACAAAGAATTTTGTAAATTAGCTGTGTTTCCACGGAAACAATATTGAGCTGTTTTATTGGTATGCGTTCTATTTTACTATCGCTTTTAAGTGAAACAATTGTTTTATATATTGGATCTCTCAAAAGTTGTTCTAAATTTGACAGTCAAACATATGTAAGAGATAACACCCACCCTGCTATTACACTGTATTATAATAGTTGCTAGACATTTTTTTAAAGTGAACCTGCAAATTGAATTCAGTTATACGTTACATATAATGTGTAATGTTCAAGTTCACATAATCAAGTGAGATTGTTCTTGTCGAACAAAGATTCATATGAGAACGTGTTTAATAAAATAATCATTTTATGCACTATTTCAGATCAAGCAAGTTCGTGTGTAACAAAGTCAACTCATTGTGTGCATGCGTATTCACACTTAACTGTGTCTCGTTTACGACACGGCTTGTTCAGCTCTTCTTATTTATTTAGAGTTTTAGAACTGTTGTGTTTCATGTATCCCAAATGTTGCGGTAGATGGTGACGTTGGCTACAGGATCCTTTTGATTATGTTGCAGTGTGTAACCAAATCTTCCAGACCATCATATATGCAGAAAAATCGGACGTTCTCGAGGGATCATTGGCAAACTGGAAGGGGCGAGCAGTTGTGGAACTGGAAACACGTCGTTGTTGTCAAGTGGACCCCAATAAATACATATCGTCTATTTTGAATCAATATCATTTAATATAGCTATATGACTGTAATCAATAATTCAATATAGTTATACAAATTAAAATCGGTCTTACATGCATCTTACAAGTGGATGAACCATCCACACTTTTATTAAGATTTATTAATTGATTTCCCTTGGTGATATAACTATGCACTGTTAATCATTTTCTATAAATTCTATGCATTGATTACTCATTGTGATAGATTCAGATATCAGCCATATTTGAGAAGTACTTCCATACATTGATTCCTTTTTATAACTCTCTCACATTGCATGTTTTGGTTAGTTTCATTTAGGAATGATATCATTTTCATGTATCATTGTTGGTATCTGTGAGAAATCCTGAAAAACGAAAACCCCATATTTTTCTAGAGAAATGTTCATGAATGTAATATAGGTAAAGACTTGTAATTGAGTTGAATATTGCTGTGTTGACTGTTTTACAAGAGCATCTTATCTGAGACCATAATATCCCAATATTATCATTGGAGGGGTGAGGGTAAAACATTCGTGTTCAAAGAATTTATAAAGGCAGGATTGTTTTTGTCCAGGACATGTGCATGTGTCCCTGGAATATTGCCGAACCTTACTAATATTAAACTGATACACGATTCAAACTAGAACTGAAGGATAAAATGACTTTATCACATTAGAATGGCAAAGTGAAAGTTTATAACTAATATATCATATTCAACCGTGTCCTATAGACTGGATACGGTGTCGTATAGAATTGACATTCTGAAACTCGCAATTAGTACCAAAGTGTATCATTTCAGCTCATGGATTACAAACAATAGTTTACATACAGTGCTTTTATTCTGTATATACATGTAATTTTCCTTTCCGACATGGATATAGAGTTGAACATATTCTATCAATGGAAGTAAATGCACTTTTGTTTCAGGACACCGAATTATGTAGATTTTGAATAGAAAGTAATGAACATTACAATATTTACAAAAGATTGAACAAGTGTTTCAGTGAGTCCTAACACAGTTATATTATGTTCCTTGGAAGATAACATTAACTTAAATTGGTCTTTCTTCCTTGAGAACCTTGTACATTTAAGTGACCTATGTTAAAACCTTTTGCATTTAGTTTCATATCAATTATATGTATGTTATGCAATGGGTTACCCCCTGAGATTGTCTCCATACTACTTTTGTCATTCTTAAATTCTATTTCCATACTTAAATTTTCATACATATTAGCATCTTCAAAGTCACATACAGAGCCTGAAAATCCATTAACATTTGCATTTACAACATTGTCCATTGAATAGTTAGAATCAAGAGTCTCACTAAGTACATTTTGATTTGTTATGGATGAAGCATTGGCATTTTCCTCTTTGCCAGCTTCCTAGTATGTTGAATCAATGACCATGTTGTGCTAGGCATAAGCTTTGGTCTGAACTAATATGTGGACCCATTTAATTTGATGAAATGCAACTTTTAATGTCTATCTCAGAAATTTTATGCTGATTCAGTGTTTCCACTATTACCAGTACCTCAAACCAGCAAATATGGAAAAAGTCACTAGAAGACAAAATTTTACAAATACTCATGGTTTATCACTTGCATATAATGGAGAAGATTATCTTGTAATCAATATTTTATCATAAATAAATTGAATTAATTGATTTCTAACCTTTTCATGATCTGCATTCAAAATAGACATTATCACATCTCACCACCACATCAATATACTTTGTCCCACACAACATTACAAATTTGGTTTTATCTGTAACTTGGAAAATTATCAGGTTAAATACCTAATTTGTTTTACACAACCTATTTAAAACAAATTCGGT
>JAEAOA010001022.1:0-196862 GCA_016746295.1 Potamilus streckersoni
ATAACTTAAAAACAGTAATTAATCCTGGTAATTTCTTGAGAATCTGTCAGAGATACAAGTTGACAAATTGGATAGCAGATGATAAAGTTGGTGTGAGACAACTTCTTGCAAAATTAGAATCTTGGTTTAAGACTGCGCATTGTTTTCAGGTAAACAATTATATCATGTAAGTAATGTAGTTATGATTCTAGAATATTAAATAGGTTTTTCTGGATTACAAGTTCAAGAAGGTCAATGAGTGGGTCTTCATGCTGACATTTTAGAAATCACATCTTCATACTCATTTAGAATAGAAATGTGAGTTATTGTTTCACACTTTATGAATATCACTCTCCTTAATTAAAGGACTTTCTTTCTAGATACAAAATGAATTTTCAGCCAAAACAACAATGGGATCTAATGTGAACAGAACGGATGTATCACTAAGCAGAAATACCTGATACATGGTATAGGTCAACATGGTTGTACATGTCATCATTGTTCAATGGTAATCAACTGTTCCTCTAATATGCAAAGTTCAACATTTTCTGGGAGGAGACGGCAACTTTTGCTGGTGGAACTCCTGTTTAATACCACAATTGGAGTCCTGGACTCCAAAGTTTTAAAATCATAGTGAGACCTTTGGTTTTGTGTATTTTTTTTTATTACCCTGATGCTCTTTGGATTTAAAATTGATAGGGGATTACAAAATGTAGGGGCTCCAGGTGGCAGAGTGGTCTAAAGTGCTCACCAATCACTTATCTCACCTCTGTCTGCATTTGTCTGAATCTCAGGCTTGACCAGTGTGGGTATGTGAGAAAGTTGCCAGTAGCACCCTGTGAGTCAGTGGTTCTTACTGGGGTTTCTGCAGGTTCTTCCTCTACCTGTTTATAGACCAACAAGTGGGTCTCTGCTTTTTTTTTATATCTGACAGCTGCTGTCAGATAAAATATATAAAAAAGCAGAGATTACTTGTTGGTCTACCTGTTATACTGACCACCATGAATAGCCTACCTCGCTGAGAAATGACATTAAACGCAAAACAACAAATTGGAGTGTGTGGGAATACTATATGATTTAGCCTTCACTGTAAAACCCAAAGCAATAACAAAAAATTATTTCATCCCTAAATTCATTGACATTTAAATGCAGAGAATTTTAGCATTGAGGAAAAGACAGACTTAAGTTTGGTTCATTATTTTAGGTTTAAGTTTTAAAACAACAATTAATATTTTTATTTCTAGTATATGTGCCTACGTGACCATTAGTCCTACAATATAAAAAAAAACCCGAAACATAATATCAGTGTCGATGTCTTACTTGTAGGACTAACGTGACCAATCCTTGGGATCAAATTTGTGTTCGACTAAGAACATATTAAATATAACCATTATGCATGGTACCTTTTGGTACGTATCCCAATCCCCTGCATGTTGGACAAGGCACGCTGCCTCGTAATAACTCCGTGTACCCGCTGTCATAACTAGTGTTATCTCCATTCGTTGTAAATGACATAGTAACAGGACCGTAACTCGCAGATGATGTATCGTCCAGCAGTCGGGAGTTTTCTCTGTCCCTTTCCTCTCCCATAACTAAACAGTATTATTCATTATTCTTAATTAGAATTTAACAACTGAACTGCTTGCAAAACCCGTCCAAATTCAATAAATTACAGCTGTAAATGCCTCCAGCGTGGTCGCATGACTCTTTGTCACTGATGTTTATGTGAGACACTGTATATCAAACTTGATCTGTTTCATGAAGCGAATACTTTATCTTTAGCACTTGCAGGATCATATGATTTACGAAACGAACACTTTAATTATTGACGTTAAACGTTTTTGACTACTCTCCTATCTTTTTTGTGTCTGTTTAATTGCACAGAAATTACCCTAAAGTTGGTCCCACTTTCTGCCAAAGCTTTCCACCGCCAAAAACCTAACAATAGGTGTTCTGATATAGATTTAATATAAAAATGTCAGATAATTAATAGATACATATGAGTTAAATCGTAAGCTGGGTCAGTGTCACGTGTGGATACATTTGATACCAAACGTGTTATTTCTTAATAATATTAGTTTTGCTGCTGATGTATCATTGATATGTCCTTCTAACGCAGGTTTAAGGAAATTCTTAAAGATATTTTATAATAATGCGCATTTGAGAATGATATTATTAATGGGTCTAATACACTAAACATCAGTATTCATGGTCTTTCAGTCAACTTCTTTCAAAATACCATCCACCCAATCCTCGCTAGCGAAGATTAGGATATGTTAACCTTATCTACACCTAAGTGGATCGATCAAATATTTATGTGCTTCGGGTCTGTGAATTTCATTGGATGCTGCGGCAAGCCACTACATCCAAAAAAAATCAAGCTGTTCAAATATAAAAAATGTTCTTGCATGAACGACACAAGGAAAGCGCACAATTCCTATGAACTCATAAATAAGCAATATTCCATTGCCTGTCCGTGTTTGTAAAAATAGATCTTTGCACTTAAATACACCTACAATTTCTTCTATCTGGTCTACCGTCTTACTTTCTAAGATAAACTTATAAAGTATCCTTTTGAAGTCAATTGCCTACATCTTGCACCATTTTCGACAGATGTACAATTCACCGCTGTTACACGCTAATGGTTAGTTGGTTAACATACTAAGGGAGGCAACTCAAGAAATTCAATAAATGTCGCAAGGATAAACCACTGAAAACATATTATCAATCCGCCAGGGGGTGTATATTGATTTAACATTTCGGAACCTTGACTAACGAAGATGCATCCCCACCCTCTGTACATTTTAACGACCATACTCTTGCATATGTCAGTCATTACGTATGTGGTCATATTTTAAAATCAATAGGTCAATTAATGAAGATATGATGATACAATGCAGATTTTTGTGTACTCCAACAAATATATTTCTATGTAAATTTAGAAAATATTCTTTGAATATCAAAATTTGCTTATTGCTGCACAATGCTAATCCGCTTAACTGTGGACAAACTTTAAGAATTAATAAAAAGAAAACTAGTTGACGGTTATAATAATAGTCTTCGTTTTCTATTAAGCCTTCCGAGATAGAATAGTGCCTCTAATATGTCTGTAAACACTAATGTTTACAATTTTGAAGAAATTAACGAGAAGGTATGTTTTCAATGATGATAAGAAAATCTTATAGTAAGAATTTGATATTGAAATCTCTGTGGAAAATGACATTAGTTGAAATTCTTGGATTATATAGAAAGGTTGAACAAGCTACTCTTTAAACGTCTTTTATAATTTCAATCTTAATTGTAGAAGAGACTGTATAGTTGTACATAAGATCTCTTTGATCTTTTATTTGTAAAATACTTTTATTTCTTTGAAAGTTATATTTTAATTTACATGTGGACTAAACAGACTGAAATAATGAAATAATAAATTCTTATATATATATATATATATATACATACATACATACATACATACATACATACATACATACATACATACATACATACATACATACATACATACATACATACATACATACATACATACATACATACATACATACATACAATGCCCTATCTTTATACGTAGAACAACATGCAAACACTTACATCACGCATTCACACAAAACATCTTTGCTTGCACTAGGATTGCATTTATAACATTATGCCATATTTATTTATTTGAAATCTGCATATTTATCTGTTAATTAAATTATTTAATAGCACATTTTATTTTCTTCAAATTAATTACCGGAAATATGTATGTGCCCGACGTTACAAAAGTTATTCGGGTTGTCGAATGGTCGAAGGCGCTATACATTAACAATCACTGCCATCTCACCTCGGTCCGCGTGGGTTTTAGGCCAGGTACTCTGGCTATGTAGGTATGTGGGTATACTTGCCACTAGCTTTCCATGGGTAGGTGGCTCTTTCTATGGCCTTCTCGGGAACATCCTCCATTAGGTATGCTGCCCAGCATGCTGAAAATGGTGTAAAGCAAACACAACCAAAACATTATTAGAAAACCTTAAGTAAACTCGGGCTTTTATCTGGAGATTTGGTAGGTCTGAGTATATTTGCTATACTTGTTTCATATAGATCAGGGGTGTCAAACTAATTCGCTCAGCGGGCCAAAACTCAAATCCCACGGTAAGGTTGCGGGCCGAACAGGATAAACATTCAATAAGCGGAAAATTAAACTTTTTTAAATATGAATATAAATTAAAACAGAAAAAAGTATTAATAATAAAAAAAAAATTATTGGCATACCCATTTTCGCTCTTATGCCAATTTATCAGAGCTGGATGTTTGGCGTCTTTTCTTGGCTACAATTTCGTTTATGTTGGGAGTAATGTTCTGTGTCATTGAGATTCTCATGATGGACTGCAAGTGCAAGTGTTCATCAGTGAGACGACTCCTGTGTGATGTTTTGTTAATCTTCATCACAGAAAACAGCTGCTCACGCAGATATGTGCTGCCAAACATGCTCAAGCACCGAGCCGCATGTAGACTAAGCTGGGGCATCTCTTCAGGAATGAAACGAGTGAACTGTGCAGGCCCGACAGTGTCGTACTTTGCCTTTCGTGTCCCATTACACAGCAGCTCAATTAGCTCCATCTGCAAATTTACAGGTGCAGTTTCCATGTCTATGGTAAATGGGTTACGAAACAGCTCGAAATTACTTTTCTGTGCTTCAAAGTCACTAAAGCGCCGTGCGAACTCGGCGCGAAGTAAGCTAAGTTTTTCAGCAAAGTGTGCATTGGGAAACACCATAGCGTTGACTTGGTTCAACATTGCTTGGCCACAAAGAAAGTGAGACAAATTGCTGTGGTCACAGCCACGTTATCTCCCCAAATTAGACACACAGGTTTACCGCCAATATCAGTAAACATATATTCAGCTTCCCAGCGGCTTTGAAAGGCTCTGTTTCCAGAATCAACTTTTCTCTTGGCCATTTTTATGGCTTGCTTTGATTTAAAAAAAAAAAATATTGTGTTGTGCATCTACCGACAGAGGCTTGATTGATATCACGTTAGCCGTAGCGGGAAAAGGTGATGTAATATCCGGTCACTATACCACTTTCATTTCTTATGCGCCAATCCAAAAGGAGCAACTGCACGTTGCTAGGTTACTGTAACAACGAACATCTCACTCACTACACAACTTTTATTTTCGCTTATTCTGATCGAAGCGAGAACGGTATCAGGTAGCCTATCATTCGGCAAGGCTGCTAATTAGGGAATTTGATTTGCACTTTATATCGCCGGGCCATTAAAAATGTCTTTGCCTAAAATTCTCTCCCGGGCCGGATATAATTGTACGCCGGTCAAGACCTCTCAAGCCTGATATAATTGTACGCCGGCCACAACTCTCAAAATACTACTACGTCCAACTACTGCGACATTTATCGCTGTTATTTTGCATCACAACTAAGTAACTTACATATAAACATAATGTCAGTTAATTAACAAAATCGTGAAGATCACAAATTTTTTAAAAAAATAGCTCTAATCATGGTTTAAAAATAAAAATAAATGTAATAAAAATAAATGTTTTTAAATAAGAATAAATTGAGAAGTGTTAAGTTTGATCACACGTACAAATCTGAGGAGGTGACTGAATCCCACTCATACCTTATCCAGTGCCAGTCCCTTTTTGCTTTACTTTTCATTCACAAACCGTGCCTAGAACAATGATAACAAATCGTCTATTTCGCAATTTGAACAAAAGAATATTAATTGCTCACATTATTAAAGTTATTCAATAAAAAAAAATACTTATAAAATTTTCAAACAAGGTGTAGGGCCAATTAAAGGTATATAGTAAATTAAACTTGTGAGGACCCATTAGGGGTGTTTAGTCAATACAGTTTTAGCTATAATTTAAAGGTCTGTTATTAAAATTATAATATAAAATGTGTGGTATACACCAGGTGAACATGGCGTCTGCTCAGTCAATCCCCAACGATGCTCAGATTATGATCACAAGAGCCTGCAGTTTTATCAATATAGCAAGACGAAATTTCTGACAATATGAAATCACCTTAACAGTATGATAAATTAACACAAGGAATGCAACGTAACCACAAACCTTTGCTCGATTTGACTTTTCTCACACGTCTTTTATCGCTTCAGAATTGCAAAAAGACTTAAAAACTACACATATCCATTTTAAAAAAACAGTATTGTACCAATGCATCACTCTCGGACGACCATCGCATGAATCCAATCCAGCGAATTAACCTTTATTTTCACCAATACGGTCACAAACCCTGAAAAATGCGATAATTACAGGAAGTAGCTAATTTCTACTAGTTTCTACCCTGCAGTAAACATGCGATAGGGTCTAATAATCGTTCCGAACACGGCGCAGAATCTGTTCTCTTTTAATTCTAGGCTCTAATATTTGAATGTGATGACGTCATCAACAGTTATTTGTACTATCAGAAATTTAACTACATATTTATGTTCTGGAAATTTATACAAAAAAATTATTAAATGATGCAATCTGAAATTAAAAAAGAAACAAGTCATCTTTTAAAATTAGTTTAAGAAGTTATTTAGCCCGTGGTAGAAATGGGCTACTTCCTGTAATGATGTAAGGTGTTTTCATGTTGTCAGAAATTTCGTCGTGCTTTGTTGATAAAATTACAGACTCCTGTGTTATGACTTACTATCCTCAGGGACATTATTCATTTTGCTTTCTTACATCAAGCATGTTGTATCAATTGTTTTAGTTAACACCTCTTTAAACTGAGATCATAGGTCTAATGCTTGAATCTCCTAGGTTACTGAAGCTGCAGTGTTTTCGGACTTTTCCGTCAGAGGTTGTTATGGGACAGTGATGATAGCGTCAAAACGATTTCAGCACCTGCACTTGGCAATAATTTGGTTTTCGTACTTGAAAAGAATCAGTAAGAGTGGCGAAAGTGCCCAATTAATATAAACATTGTCAGTGACGGATTTCAAAAATACATCGACAATAATTTTATACCTCTAAAGCGCTCACCGTTACGGATCATTGCCATCTCACCTGTGTGGGTTCGAGTTTCAGGTTCGGTCAATATGGGTTTTCTCGGGTTGTTCCTCCACCATTTATAATGGCCGCAATGTCTAGCCTATCATGTGCCGAGATAAGGCGGTAAACCCAACAACAAAAACATCATCAACAACAACAAAATTAAATTGTACATTAGAAACTGTCACTGTTACTTTTTGAAACCAATAGTGCTTGAAAGGGTGTCTATAGATCAAACTCTTCGATCAAGGCGCTACTTGGTTAAAGTACCTGACATCGGTGTCGGTTTAGGAGCATAACGTACATGATTGAGAGCCCAGTTTGAGAGCAAACAGGTAAATATCACGAAGTCTTGATCTGGAGTAAATTACAGCGCTATGGCTTTACGTTTCGTTTGTTTGAATTATTTAATCTTTATTTTTTTTTAAAAAAAAAAATAGTGGTCTGTTGCAACTTTGCATGATCAAGAGTAAAGATTAAGAGTTCCGATGTCCTGATGGTCTACTTATTGACTTAACTTCATCTATGAGACGTCGTGTTTGCCACTGTTATCAATAATTTATTTTAATATAAGTTTAATCTTTGGATTTTGACTAAAATCATCGATGGTACATCTTTGTATTTGGTACTAAGTACATGTGCTTGTCTTGTAGAGGTTTCAATGACCGTGCTGTTGTGTTTGTAATTACTGGGATCTAAATTACCAGAGGATGACAAATATTTGTGGCGTATGGACTGCAGCATGCTGCAGGACGCCGCAGTTTACAACGATTAATGTTGTAACTGACTTCCAGGGACCAAACATATTTTGTATTGTAAAGGTTGTCTCTCTGAAATAGAATTTTAACTAATGTTAACTGAATTGATATGTATAATGTGATAATATGTTATATTACTTGACTATGTCACTTATACTGACTATTAGTAATTATACACATTTATGTTAAATGGAATTTTGGACGCGTGCTTGCTTAAATTATTGTCTGACTTGACCTCACAAGATGTTGAGTCTGTATTAAAACAAAAAGCCTTTAAAAATAAACAAATGGAAAAAAATGATGTTGTGATCATATTATTCCCGTACCTCTTCCTTTTGTAGTCGTGCGTTGTTTTGATTTATTTGCTTATTAATAAATTAAAGAACCTAAATAGCAGATGAGTATATGGGAGGTAATTCGTTAAGATTTACTTTATACTTTATAGAATGTACGGGTTTTCTCCCTTGTGTTATCAGTATGAATATAATTTTAAGGTCTCAAAGAACAGTTTTTTTTTTTGTGGTTTTTCTGACAAATTTTCATCCGACGATGACTTATTGCAGAAAAATAAAAATAATTTTACAATAAAAATACGAATAAAAAATAACTAATGATTTTTGTTGAATGGATGCTTGTAAGATTCTGACCAAGGTATTAAGGTTAATTCCTGGTGGTTTTGATACTGAATCTATACTACCACCAACCCCTCTTTTTTACATTCATTTTTGACAGAAAAGAGCTATTTTCAAAATGTTCTTCCGAGAAGCTGGGTATCAGAGTCAGTATGTACCTTATTTATCTTGAAAGTTCACTAGTACTATAACAAATTAACATACTTTTCATCACCCCTCAACCATGTAGATTTTTAGATATTTACCTCTGTGGCAGACACATGTTAATAAGTAAGCCAAGTCGGCTGTACATTTGCAGACCAAATTACGCCTTTGATCTCTAATGCTAGTCTAACTGTGAAAGGCAGTCACCAACAAGGCAACCCATTTACAAGCCTAACTCAAAGTAAATGTAAACCACATTACAGATTTAGCTTATGTGTGAATTTATAAATGCTAGGGTTGTGATAATTAGGCTTATGCCTTCTATCTTAAAAATTAGGGGGGGGGTCAAAATACGAAACTATCCAGTGAGACCTAAGATGCATATATTTGGCTAATGACCATTACATGGTTATGATCTCCCTTTGAAAACACCAGAGGGCGTCGAGGGGCAACACTTCCGGATAGTTCAATCAATAAAGATGGCAGATGTAGATCAAGAAACAGTGACAGACCTCTCACATTCCGCAACCAAGATCGATATATCACTAAAAAGAAATTTGAGTTGTATTAAAACAAAAAGCCTTTAAAAATAAACAAATGAAAAAAAAATGATGTCAAAATAACATTCCCGGACCTCTGCCTTTTTATAGTCGTGTGATGTTTTGATTTTTTTAAAAAGAAATTCTATCAATATTTGATCAAGTGTTTTTCATCTTTTATTTCTTCAGTAACTTACACTGTTCCCAGTTCTCTGCCCATTTCTGAACTTCATTCTCTTTCCATTACTATCTCATGATCTAGTTTGTATTATTTGATTGTGCAAAAGTATATCCCTGCGTAAAATGATTTTTGCTACAATTTATCTCGCTTGAAGAATAATGAAAATATGTTTATTACAGCTTTAATCATTGCAGTTAATGGAAGTTGAACGACAATGAGAAAAATTCTCACTTCTTATAGGAGACAAGAAATAAAAAATAATTTATGTATGTAATTCTCTATAAACTTTAATTCTACTGTAATATCGGTAGCGGGTAGTGGTTATATTGCGCGGAAAAATACCACGATTGCGTAAATTGCCAACAGTAATATAGTAAAAAATATTTCAACAAATAAAATTGTCACCAATTAGCTTAAATCCCATGATTGATCACTATTAATATTGTGTAATTTTCCTCACAAACAAAGTCGCATTTCTATTTTCCGCCAAAGAAACTCTGCCAGTTAACACCTGACATTTCTCTACTGTATATGTAAAGTTTTATTACCATGAATAAATTAAAAGAAGGAATAAAACAATAATAATATGTAGTGTGTGTAAATATATATATATATATATATATATATATATATATATATATATATATATATATATATATATATATATATATAATCGATTTAGACTGTTGCATTTATATTAATGTTCATTATATTTTTCAAGAAATAACTTGAGTTAAATCTAGGAAGAATGTATTTTTTTTCGAAATGCACAAATGTTATCCACTCTTGAACAGACAGACGCACGTACAAGTTTCCTTGATGATTTTTTTTAATTTTATTTCCTTGAACAGTTGAAATTTTTAGACTTTACATTTTGGAGAAATATTTATATTAGACACTATGTATTTATATGACAGCGATGAGCGCTGAGTGGATCACCAATGTTCAGTCTTTAGAATGCCTCTCCTTCAATAATTGAGTAAGGTAACATGTCGACAACGATCAAGTCCATGATGCACTGATCAATTCGCTGAACTGCAACGTGGTCATCAGGACAGACCATTCAGCTCTCAACCATTGCTGTCAAGGTCGTCTGCACAAAATTCGGTAGTGCATGTTTAATCGCTTTTTTTTTCCAGCATCAACTTTTTCGAGGCACACTCTGTTCCGTCCTTCATGGACCTCTTGAGATAGGTACCATGGGGCGCTATGTGGCAGCTGGCCAGATTACCTTTCAAGCCCGAAACTGTCGAAAGTTTTGGTTTATCGCTGCCAATAGACCATTTTATGGAGACTTCGACGAACTTCGTAATTTGCTCGGAATTTTGATCACGTGGCGGGTGGTCAACTGACCGCAATATCCAATCGATAGCGGGTAGACAAATAGCCTGGTCCCCTGCTTAGTATGCTCCCTAGTATAGTATAGCGGAGTGTATCGCAGGGAGCATTCTAAGCAGGTGACCAGACTAGCGGTCAAAACAAGGCGGACGCATCAGCATAGAATGGAGACTTCGACAAACTTCGTAATTTGCTCTGAATTTTGATCACATGGCGGGCGGTCAGATGACTGCAATATCCAATCGATAGCTGGTAGTCAAAACATGGCGTACGCCTCAGCATCAGATTCAATTGTTCAAACTACTTCAGCTTCGTTTATCCAACGGCTATAATGCCACAGATATTGACTAGATTTAATATTGTAACCATCCTGTCTTATTTTCTGGATATCAGGGCGGATTTTAAAGCCATACGAGTGAGTAGCTATGAGTTTTTTACATCTGGACATGTGCATGTGAGTATGGAACCGTGTCGATGTTAAAAATTTAATCCTGACAATCAAAGAGCAAGTTGTTCAAACTATTTATATGTATCCGAAACGTCACTAAAATGAGATGTGTTTAATATGAGTTTATCACATTTGTTTGTGAAAGTCTGTGGATTATTTACATTTAAACATAAATCATTAAATTAGATCCACTTGCTCACAGGGGCTCGTATCGTTTTAATGTAGCGTCATACATGTACTATATAAGAACTATAAGGGAAGGCACTTCTCTCCTTGCTCGCTTACAAAATAACTAAACATTTCTTATGTGGTGGAAGTAACCTGAAACATGAAAATTATAGTTTTGTCCTTCATAATGAACCTGATTGTATTACTTTTGCAACCTCTGACGATACAAGTAGTGGGCATTTCTTAATTTGTTTTAATCTGATACTTCTAAGCAAGAATGTACGCCATTTTGTGGTGTACATATACCTACCAGCGTTTGATTGGCTGGAGTATACAGGGACTCGGGATTTTTCGGATAATTACGGAGCAACTCGGTTAAATCCGGTATGAAATGGGCTATTGATAAAAGCTTGTTGCATTCTTTGCATTGCGCCTTGATTGCATCAGATTCAAATTTTGTGAAGTAATCACACACTGCAGTTTTCGACATTCTTTGCGGTGATTCATTAATTCGTTTATTCTGTAGACCTACTTTAATTTTCTATTTCGCACAGATTAATTCGCTACAGTTTAACTGAAAGTATCAATATTCGAAATCTATGTATTCAAAACGCGATAAGCCAAGGCAAGCAGACGGGACGGGAACATAGGAATTACGAAAGTTGTTTTCTTCCCCCCCCACACACACACACACACACCCCAACGAGAGCATCCAAGGACGGAAATACAGGCTGCTAACTGTTGACCAGTTATTAGCCTACAATGGTTGCGGTTGTAACCTCGCTACCGAGCTGCAGCTGCACGCGCTTATGTTTATTTGTATCTTAGTGCCAAGAATTGCCTAGCGACGACTGACCGGCTGACAAGCAGAGTTATAGACGCAGCACTTGATTTGCATTCTGAAAATTAAAATAGATCTTCGGCTAATGACCAAAAAGTCAATATCAGTTTCGGCCGAAACCAAAAGCTAACTTTTTGCACAGGAGTCTGCAGTTTTATCGATAAAGCACGACGAAATTTCTGACTACATGAAATCACCTTAACGGTATTATAAAATAATGTAAGGAATGCACTCGACCACAACCCTCCGCTCGATTCGAACTTTCTCACGCGTCTTTTATCCCTTCAGAATCGTACGAAGACTGAAAAACTATACATATCCATTAAAAAAAAACAGTAACGTACCTTTTCATCACTCTCGGACGACCATCGCTTGAATCCAATCCGGCGAAGTAACTTTATTTTCACCATTACGGTCACAAACCATGGGCACGTGAGCCATTTGAGGCTTCGTTGGTAATAATTCAGGATAAATATTTTTACAGGAAAAAAGGATCTACTAAAGATAAAATGAGAAAATGAACTGAAAAGAAAATTTATGGTTCTATGCAATAGGGTTATTATTTTTGTTGATTACATTGTTTAAAAATTGATCAACGGACCTGGTTATATCTTTTTCTTCTGTTAGTTTGTTTTATTTCAGAATGTGAAATAAACTTTTGGGAACTATGCAAGTCAAGCTCACAAAAACCTTTTATATGCTAATGTTCAATCTACTAATTAATATATTATAATTTTAAATAATTTGTTAAAATAGGCATACATAGCCTGCTTTTTAGACATTCTTCAACAAGGTCATGATGGTTTCGTTTTTCTGTAATTGCAGGAATTACAAACAGTGCAATTATTAGTATAAATAATAAAAACTTAAGTTCTATTTCCAGACATTACCAGTCAATACTTTTTATTTTGCCTTTGTTCTGTTATATATATATATATATATATATATATATATATATATATATATATATATATATATATATATATATATATATATATATATATATATATATATATATATATATCTTTTTGTAACTACTGGTACATGATTTTATTTAAGTTTGTAAGTTTTATTCATGGTTGAAAATTTTACAGAAGAGATATATTGAGTTGTAAGATCAGTCAAGTGGTGTAGGTGTGATATATAGTCATAACATACGGTGTAACAATATAACCGAGATGGATTTCGGATTTACAACAGAACACCTTAGATGGGAATACAACTTCAATATTTATTGATGTGTGACTTGAAATAAAAATGAAGAAAAGATTAAAACGTGCATGCATAAGATCCAGATATTGGACGAGTTAACATAATCGGCACGAACCTAAAAATGCAAAAAAAAAAAATTAAATACAAATAAATGACTTTGCACAGTACAAGGACAAAGGTGAACGATTCACAATTCCACACGATGAATATAGTAAAATGAATGACGTGTTTTCTTAATAGTACGAATGATGTATTCGCTCAAAAAGTGGAAACTGGCGTGTTTTACTCAAATAATAAAATGATGAATTGATTGGACAGATATCATACAAAAATATCTTTACACTTACAAAAACCTGGGTAGAACAAAACCCCCCAAATTAGCAAACAGCTAAAATATTACATGCATGGAGTAACACAAAATACTCCCGTCAATATTACACCTGTAAAACTGGTCAATCAAGCAAGAATTATTATAGGTAGTCGCCGACCATCATTCAAAGCCTTAGTCAATCAAGTAAATAGCGCCTGCCAATTCGGTCAGCAACGCCCAATCATCTGGAACACGACCAGCAACACTGTTCACTCAGCTCTACGTCTACTAAGGTTTTGTTTTGAAATTGCTATGGTCGACTTCTTATTGTCAACTCTGTAAATGGTATCACGTTCTCTGCGATCAGCATGGATCACTTTGATCAGCTGGATAACTCCGATCATCTGACAATTCATCTAAAACTGTGTACTATATATGAGAAGGGCATATACGATAACACATAATTACGTTATATACGGTAAGTTATACAAATCATATTATCGGTACAACATTACAAAATAAAAGTTCAGAAGTGAACATGTGTCTGATAAGATTCATATGGTACTAAACATTTCTAAATGAAATGTACCTTTATATTGCTAATTTAAATATATTGCTAAGTCACAAACAAGGATAGAAAATACTTGTGTTATACTATGCAGACCAAAATTATATTGAAAACATACAAAAATAAACGTGGCAAGAAATTATTGAATTACAGACTATATTGGCAAATGAATCAGCGGGATTTGTTCTTTCCCAGCGATTCCACATGTCATGAAGTAGTTTGCCATCTATATATCCATCCCTTTTGCAACTGAAGGATGCATGCTCATCTTAGACCTGTTGTATGTGTCGCATACAAAGTTTTTCCATAGCTTATTTCTCTTTTAGATGTTTCCCTTCTTTAAAAAAAAGCGCTGCTAATTTCCTAATTAGTTTGTCTTTCAGATATTTTCATTACCTTTTAGACTGCATGTTATGTTTTATTTTACCTATTTTACAATTTGACAACCAAATTAAAGGGAGTGTGTTTATTCTCACTAATTGCTTTTGTAACCAAGTAATCAATGCTGTTCAGGTATTTCTACTGCATCACGTTTTCGAACCCTGTTGTGGATCAACTTTTCCTTAAAGAAAGTAAAAAAAGTGATGAAACGTGTCCTGTTACGGTTTCAAGAAAGCACAGACACCCAAGAGGAACAAATAATCTAATTTCCTTTCACGCAATGCCTTGATTATCCGCTGTTAAACTCTTTCCAACTTAAATATTTTACTGCAGACTTTATTCCAGTTATTCATTTGTGTTGCTTTGTATTTGTTCTAATTCTTCCGTTGTGTTTTCAAATTTCTTGTTTCAATATTGTATTTGATTTTATTTAATCGTGTGCAGCTTGAAATTAATATCACTATCAATTTGATTAAACAGGAAGCATACAGTGTCTTTGCATTCATTTAGTGGTAATGATACGTTTGCATAGTTCAGCAAAATAGTAGGTTATTTAAATAGGCGAAATATTATCATTAGACAATAAAAGTTTATAACCTGTGTTGTGTGATATATTGTCGTCCTCTCATTTTCTCCGTTGAACTTTGTTAGACTCTTTTTGTGGTATATTAGATTATTTAATATTTATTGCTATATGTTTGTTTATCAGAATTCCAATGTTTTTATGCGTTTCATATACTACTCAATTATGTTTTGGGCATGTTATTGACATTTTGTTTAATTTTTAATTTAATGTAACGATGTAAGATTCCTCGTGTTATTAGATATTCAACTTTAAATTGAGATGGAGGAAGAACTAGTTTTAAATCTTCCTCTATTAATATGCTTCTCAATGAACGTCTCCAAGAACTTCTTCAGCTTTAGAATTTCTTCAACAAAAAAGACTGAAATAGTTGGGTATTGTGCTGTAAAGTGTGATATGTGATATTATTTAGGTAAAGTATAATTTATAAGCTAGAAAGGTACAACAGTTTGGAGAATGTATTTTAGAAAATTAAATTAACATTTTGGGAATAGCCTATGTCCGGTTAGGCTACCATATGGAGCTTGCACCATTTTGCTGGAATTCCTGCGTCAGTAATTATACACATGAACTAAAACTGTCTTTACTTTTTAAAACTTTTTCATTAACAAATTAAACAACCATGCAACCTGCAAAACAAATTAACACATCTTGTTTAGTATCTATAAAACGTTTATCGTTTATTTCATCTCGTGACAGTATAGTTTGCCTTGTTCAGATTTTTAGCTCTGCCGTTTGTGCTCTATTTTTCCTGAGAAGGTTTGGAACATTATATTATCTGCTTTTAGCGTTATTTTTATTTTTATTTATTTATTTATTTATTTATTTATTTATTTATTTATTTATTTATTTATTTATTTTTTGTCGTTTAACTAGTTACTGCTTCAGTTTCTCTGTCAGGCTTATTTTAATGTCCCTTTTTACTTTATTTGTCTTTTCTCTAAGTATGGAGATATAATACGGGTTATGTTACCGTAGTAAACTGCTGTGTGTAATGTTTAATTATTTGTTTTTCCATATCATCCATAGCTGTGTTCTGGATATATTTTAACATTTTACAACCGATTGTTCCACGACTGGTCGTGCAACCGCAACATTGATATAACTATTATTGAACGTCAAATAAATTAAGTACCAGTCACATTGCCTCTAAATTTCTCAATATACATTATAAAATGGTATACTATATACTATATTTTATTTCATAAAATTGATTTAAAACTTAATTCCATATCGCTTGGTTTTGGGTTCGCTCCTAGTACATAACTGTGTAGAGGGTTATTGTGTATATGTACAATCCAAGAATTGGTATAACTTTGCAAATGAAACTCATGGTTAATGTATGGTGTACATGATATAACTTTGCAAATGAAAACAAATGCATACTGCATGGTGTGCATGGTATAACTTCGGAAATGAAACACATGCGTAATGTAACTAGTTCATGGTATAAGCTTTGCAAATGAGACACGTGCAATATGTATGGTGTACATGGTGTAATTGTTTGCAAATGAAACACATGCATAATGTATGGTGTACATAGAATAACTATGCAAATGACATACGTGCATAATGTATGGTGTACATAGAATAACTATGCAAATGACATACGTGCATAATGTATGGTGTACATGATGCAAATGTTTGCAAATGAAACATTTGAATAATGTAATGTGAAGATGGTATAACTTTGGAAATGGAACAAAAGCATAATGTAAATTGTACATGGTATAACTTTGCAAACAAAACACATGTCTAATGCATTGTGTACATGGTGTAATTGGTTTCAATGCAACACATGCATAATACATAGTGTAGTTTGTATAACTTTGGAAATGAGACACATGCGTACTGTATCGTGTACATGGTGTAACTTTGCAAATGGAACACACGCATAATGAATGGTGTACATGGTGTAGTTGTTTGCAAATGAAACACATGCATAATGTTTGGTGTACATAGAATAACTATGCAAATGACATACATGCATAATGAATGGTGTACATGGTGTAGTTGTTTGCAAATGAAACACATGCATAATGAATGGTGTACATGGTGTAGTTGTTTGCAAATGAAACACATGCATAATGTATGGTGTACATGGTGTAATTGTTTGCAAATGAAACACATGCATAATGTATGGTGTACATGGTGTAATTGTTTGCAAATGAAACACATGCATAATGTATGGTGTACATGGTGTAATTGTTTGCAAATGAAACACATGCATAATGCATTGTGTACATGGTGTAATTGGTTTCAATGCAACACATGCATAATACATAGTGTAGTTTGTATAACTTTGGAAATGAGACACATGCGTACTGTATCGTGTACATGGTGTAACTTTGCAAATGGAACACATGCATAATGTATCATGTACATGTATAACTTTGCAAATGAGACACGTGCAATATGTATGGTGTACATGGTGTAATTGTTTGCAAATGAAACACATGCATAATGTATGGTGTATATAGAATAACTATGCAAATGACATACATGCATAATGTATGGTGTACATAGAATAACTATGCAAACGACATACATGCATAATGTATGGTGTACATGGTGTAATTGTTTGCAAATGAAACACATGCATAATGTATGGTGTACATGGTGTAATTGTTTGCAAATGAAACACATGCATAATGTATGGTATACATGTTGTAATAGTTTGCAAATGAAACACATACATAAGGTATGGTGTACCTTTACATTAGCTTTGTTCGGATTTAAACGTTTTAACATTTTTGATTTAGTTTTAAATGGCTTCACATTTGTTCAATTTGTGTAATCTTGATGATTTTACAATGTGATATTTTACCTTGTAATCCAGTTGTCTTGCTTGCTGTCTCCATATTATATGTTTATATTCATTTTTCTGTTGCCTATAGGTAATGACGTGGAACAACGTTCCTTTATTTCTTTTGGTTTGTGATTAATACACTTTTATTAAGGTTTCTTTTACTCGTTTATCCCCATCGTATAATTTATAATTAATCTACAAGACTGCATAAGGTCCACATCCTTTAAAAATATCAAAGAATTCAAGGTCTATGATACAGTTCTTCAGTCTGAGAAACATTCTTTTAGGAAGAGTCAAACTACTACAAGAATCCAGTCCACCAGTACATATATTTTCGCATTTCTTAGTCTCCAAATCTTCTAAACTCTGCCCAATTCGTTTGGTGTGTCTCACTGTGGTAGCTATTACTGTAGAATATGCGATCCATGCCTTCTCCCAACATATCTTCCAATTTGTGAAATATTTGGTCTTCTCAAAATCATTTCTATAATTTGTACAAAAAATACATTTTGAAAGGTCACCTTTTGAATAGATTCACATAGTTTTGGGATCTTATAAAAATTCTAAAGTTTTTGCCCATCATGAATTTAGGTATCCGAAATGCATAAGCTACATATCAGGTATCCAAATAAGTTGATCGGTTTCGCTCCATCTTACTTTAATTGATGTTGTGCCTACGAAATTGGAGTGCCTGTTGCTGTATCCGTTCATCAATTCATTTGATACGGCTATCGATCTTTCCTTATTGCTTTCAGCATCTTTGCATTTTTTGTCATTAATATTCTGTAACCGCTTTTACCACATTCACCTTTATATCAAAGTTGAAAAGTAAGTCATTCTTTCTTTTTCAAGAATATTTCTTTTGTGTCTAGCTTTTCCACTTAGTCTTTCGATTTCATTTTACTGTCTCCCATACAACACCTTTGGCGTAAATAAAACTATCAAAACTGAGTTATATCTTCAACGTCGTTCATTTAAAACCTTCAGTGAATATTATAGGCCTGACAAAATAGTCCTTGTTTGTTAGAAACCAACCAACCTGACACTGAAAATATGTACTTTCGTCCTCAGTGACTTGCTTCGTTTCTTTGCTCATTTTGGACACAAGAAGAATTTAAGATTATGTTAAATTGTGTCTCTCTTAAAGATTTTTCTGCTCCAAATAGTTCCATATACTGTTCTAAATTTGACTTTATTTCGAAAAAATACATCGCCTTTAATTTTAAAACATGGTTTTGGGATCTTATAAAATGTATGAGATGTGCACGTGATACTTGATATAACTGCATGCGAGTGTATGTGTTTAGATCAGACACACAATTAGTAACTTCTACGTACAATAGTGTTTGAAACATGTTTCCAAGTTTATATCATTCAATACGTTGTGGTCAAGTTGATGCAGTTATAACCCTTTACAATGAATTTTATTTGCATGAAAGTAGCCACGTTATTCAAAGATATGTGTAAAATATTTGTATGCTCGTACTGTTGTATTGTTATAAGTCGCTCTTATCTGTCATTTATTCAATAGTGCGATTTTATGCAAAACCAGTCATATTGTTACTGATAGTACTGTATATTGCACTTACAGTGTAATCTAATATGACGGTTATCGCCTGTAATCCACAACCTCATATATTCAACCAAGGCCTGATTTTCCATTCTATTCATGCCAATTCATTTAAATATTTACCCTCAACTCAATAACTAACTCCTTTACGAGCATGCCTATCCTTTCGGTACACGTGGCTAGCTGGAGACATCACACTTTAAGTATTTTGCAGTGAGATGAATTGGTTGTTAGGTAATAATACGTAAAATCTGCCCATAAAATGACATGGAATTAAACATTCAAGAATATTTGCATGCGTCAACGAAAACAAATAAAGCAACTCAAATGAATGCAATTATAAAACAGAGAACAAAAATCATCAAGTGGCGTTTAGGTACGATGCTAAAATGTTTGAAAGATTAATTGTCTATTATGCCATCTGCTGTTTACATAATTAACATTTAGAGCGTTATAAACTACCTAAAATATGACATCTGTGTCAAACATCGCTCCTCAATCAAGTAAGCCTTGATATACAGATAATTAAAGTTATGAAAGCCAATATATATATATATATATATATATATATATATATATATATATATATATATATATATATATATATATATACACACACACACATATATATATATATATATATATATATATATATATATATATATATACACACACACATATATATATATATATATATATATATATATATACACATACACACAAAGGTCGGACTATCTTTGAAATAGCTGACATTCTCTTCCTATCATTACCCTTATTAGAGGTACCAAGACAAAGCCAAAGGTGGGGCAGGAATCAAAATCACAAATGACAATACACTATGAATCCATCCCATTTTGTACCTCAAATGATAATTTGTCTTTTCTTCAAATTTATTTGTCTAACTCTGTCATTTTTCATATGCAGCAAGTAACACAATTAAGCACCAGAGGTTCATGAGTATATTAGATTTGTATTGAAATCTGTTCACAGAATATAAATAAAGTTTTTCGATATATCGCCATAAGAATGTTGTTAGTTTACAACCAAAATAAAATATACCGTCAGCATCAATCTCCTTTGACAAAATAAAATTGTGGTGATTGCACAATTACCTTTTGGATGGAAAGAAAATAGTGACTTATAGATTAAAGCAAGTTATATTTTAAAACAGTGCAGTTCGTTAATACAAATATTTATGGCTGTCTTTTGGATAAATCTAAAGGTTTTTGTCTATACCGATTGTATCAGATATTGGTCCGTCTCATTTATGTTAAAACGAAAGCTTTGGTTTCTGTTTTACAGCAGCAAGTTAGTTATCATCCTTATTAAACATTTCTGCATAGTCTACAGTCACTGCAATCGTTTTTTACAGCCGTTTAACACCCGATTTGTCTATATTGTGATATCAGCATAGTCAGTAGACGGTGTTATGTCAGCTGTGACTTTATTTCTATAACTTTTTGCCTGTAGAAGAGATTTAGTACTTTTCTCAAGTGAATCTTCTGTGTTTGGTATCTCTCGTACACTTTCCTTATTGACTAAGGCATAAACATCCCCAGTCTCGCCGACTTGCATACGAGGGACTTTGGCCGACGGAAATACATTCGAGGTACCTTCCTTGTTTACCACAGCGTATACATCCCCGGTGAAATGAGCCTGGATATGAGAAACTGAATTGGTATTGGTATCAACAGATATACCATAAGCAACATTGTCTGTCATTATGGCGTCTGTCTTTTCGAGTTCTTTCATGTTGATAGGATTTTCAGCATCTTGTCTCTTTTTCCTAAGAAAGAAGATTTTATAAAAACCAATCAGAAGAGAATCTAAGCACAGGTTACACGATCGCAATGATTTGCTTTCTTGCCACTAGGCAACACAGTGTACACGATAATGTACGTTTTAAAGAATAATACACAATCATTTATGCACAAGCCACATAAACACACATACATACACGCAATAAAAATGTGTATACACAGAACATTCAAAGACGCACATATATGAACAAGACAACTGTTGAATTGTAGTGGATGCATACACGATGGTTATTTGAACTTTCTGAATATTATGTTAAAATTTTCTTTTGAACATGTCAATAAATTTAGTACTGATCGATAGACAAAATAGCATTTTATAAAGTTACGACTAAGTAACAGAAAGCAGAAAAACCGGCAAGTTTAGTAAAACTTACAAATGTAATTAAATTATCAACGGTATAAAATTAAAATATGAGAGGAACTTTGAACATTATGAATTGAATCCAAAATAATCATAAAAAGATATACTTAAGTCCAAAAGGATCAATGGTTTTGAATGAAATTTAGTTCCATTAATGTACTGATCTGCAAAAAATCCTGTTGTATTAAAATGGCGTTGTCGAGTACTACTTTGAATAATTTACAGTAGTGTCACTATCCGGTTTTAGTCCAATGAGCACTTTGTAGTTTCATGACTTAGCTAACCAAATGTTTCCTCTCAAATAATGTCTAAAGACAAACAAAAATATGTCCGAAGACTGATGTTAACACGAGAACATGCAAAATAAGATTTCAAAATAGGTATCCAAAATAGGACTGCATCAGCTGTTAAATTCTCTTTTAAATACAGTTCCAAGTGTTTTTACGACTGTATGTCGCAATTTACCCTACGAGACAGACTTTACTTTACTGACTTTACTTTACTACTCAGTCAGTTTAATATTTCACATTATCTGCTCACCAGCCTTAACTCATTCAATCGGAAATAACTCAAACTTTCAAATAACCTACCAGTCAGTGAGATATTAACCTAAGCATATTAACAGTATATATATATATATATATATATATATATATATATATATATATATATATATATATATATATATATATATATATATATATATATATATATATATATATATATAACAATCTGAAACTGTAAGTGGTGTAATGTAGCTTAGGTAATTTTAACTGATGTTAAAATGTTGTCAAATGAAAAAAATGAGCTACTGTGTAAAGAACATTATGTAAAATCCGAGCTTTCTTTCGGCACTATATGACTTGGATAAGGTTTACGGTTTGATTTTTCTATCCTTTCCCACACATCTTGTATGGTTTTATTATTTTAAAGATAGAGAATCCATGGAAATTGACCCACTGGACGATTATTGTATGTTTTGTAAATGGGAGGTACGTTCTTTGACAAGCAATTGGTAAAGATCCTCGATTCACAGTTGGCGATATTTATATTTACACATTATTTCGTCAGATTTTTTTATATGCTGATGAAACATTTCAAGATCAAAAACAGGCCGCGCACTTGTTGACAGTTGATCAGAAAAACAGACAATAGTGAAAATCGACAAACATCTACGCGCCAAAGAATAACTAGTAACATTTTAATGAGATTTTGAAAGGTGATAAAACATAAATTTACCTTTGTTAACCCGACTTAAGGAAAAGTAGTAAAGGTTGCATTGGAGAAAAGGGGCAGGGACGAGCAATCACTCCACTTAGTCCGACTCGACTGACGGAGAATTTGTATATTAATAATAAATTCAGAAGGCACGGTCGTCTGAGTACTTACCCCATATCTACTGGTGTCAGTTAACATCAGTATGTATACAAAGTGTTCCCCAAAGTTGGGGGCAGGGCAAACTAACCATTGCTTCTTCCATTAGCACACGATATGTTCGTTTGCTTCATGACAGCGCTGGGCGCAAAAATCTGCCGCCGTAAGAGTCCTTTGAAGGAGCACAGTACCAACACCCTGCTACATCCAAACATTCAGCCCTAATTTCATTCGAATTAAATTTTGGCTTGAGCCCATGAAACGATGCCATACACTTTAAAGTGCGCGTTTGCAGTAATGATCAAACCAAATAGTGAATGCAGAATGACTAATAACTGGATATATTATGCTGATCATCTACAATATTCACTAATAAAGAACTGTATGGAACAGAACATCCTTGCCTGGGGTTTCATTAGATATAAATTCAAAATAATTACTTTATTGCGATTGTCACTTTGCTTGCACGTATATAGTAATGTTAATGCGATTTATGTCAACCTCACACGGTTTAGTTCAATAAATCTTCCCATACATTTACACCTAAAATTCATTTAAGTGTCATAAAGTGCCTAAAAGGGAGGTAACTATTTATCTTCTCTGTTTTGTGAAATATTGTTCATGGAATGTGTGAATCAGGAAGGAAGCTACAAATTTGGGAAATTACATATTTTCATAATGTTTCAAGTACCCATCATTCTTACAAAAGGTTGTAATCAAAGTATTGATGTGTGCTTTAGACTGACAATTTCCAATTTTTTTAAGGCTACAGTTGCCTCATATAATAAATATATTAGTACTATTGCCAGTGCTGTTTTAACGAAAATTTATTTAAACTGTAACATACTTTATTACCATGATATATCTTTTTCAATGTTTTGCGATATATTATGAATTCATCAAAAACCAAGATTCTCAACTATTTAAAATGATTCCAGATGATTACAAATGTGCATAAAAATTGTTCGAGCACACTTACACATTTCAGAAAACATTTTCACACGCTTACTGATAACGATTCATACCTTAGGCAGCAAACGACAATTAAAATGACTAAAATAACCAGCACACCAGCTCCCCCTCCAGCAGCAGCAGGAATAATCACTGAAACAGAACCGTAAATATACAGATGAACTATTTCATTATTTATGTTAAAATTGTATGAGAAAATATTTTTTAAATTTACAAGAAACTGTAAGATTAAAATTTTTCTCAAAAGGGTAGCAAATAAATAATACTTACTCTGCCTTGAAAAATAACGCAGAAGTTACATACTTTCTGAATATCCTAGATAATTAATGGGTTGCACGATCGCTTTGTACATATGCTCTACCGAGTTCGAAGTTCATAGGAGTCAGTAACCCAAATAAGGTATATGTTTTCCTCTGGGTTCTGCATAACAAACGCGAAAGGTTTAATATAGTTCAGGAAATATGGTTAAGAACAAAACAATCAATTCATGTACTGGGTACCAAAGTCCAATGTATTATCTGCTTGAGTTTTGAACGAAGGAAAGTTCGTGGCTATATTAGGTAAATTTTGATATTTGATAGCCGAAGACGTTAACAGAGAATAGAAAAGAAGACCTGAAATTTTAAAGAATCCTTAAAGTATATAACGCTGTTAGACAAAAGCGGTACAAGACAATGATCGCAGATTTTAGTATACGCACAGCAGTATGTTCAGATGAAAACAGGCATAAACATAATCTAACAAACCAGGGGTGCAAAATCTGCTTGTTCATAAGTTTAAATCAAGACTACGTTTAGGTTCTCCTATACTCCCCTAGACCTCAAGACAACAATAGTTGTAATTGAAGACCAATCTAAAATGCGTTAATGCGTTAATATCGCAAATTTTTCTGTGATCAAAATTAAGGATCACACATTCAAACGTTTTTGGAGATGGGGTCCTGTGGGTTAGAAAGGTAGATGTGCTAGCTGTTTTTATGCGAATGTACTATGAATGCGCCATTGTAAAGATTACTGTAAATTCAACATTACGGATGACACTTTTTGAGTCTTATAAGCATTTATTATTAGCGTGGTGGTCCATGTTTGAGTCCAGTATCAATGTAGCATTATCTTTACACCAATGTGGCGAGGGGTCTCCGGACGTTTACAACTAAATCCTAATTACATACAACGGGGATATACTTCTATAGCTAGAGAAATATTTCAGAGCTATGCTAGAAATTCCGATTTTGACATTAAAAGCGACATCATATTATTTTCTTTAGAATTTGGAACGCACATTCGAGATTCCAAGGTATGATTCAATATTTATAGTGTGTTTCTAGACCTTTACAGTACTGTACAATTTCTGATCATATAATTACAAGCGATATGATATTGCTGTCCTTGGATATTAGTCACTTTTAGACATATAATAACTTTGTTGCAATATAGTCAATGACACTTTTTACAGAGTAGTGTTAGTTTCTGCAGATAAATTTTGGTTTCTGTCTACGACAAAAGTGATAAATTTTATCGTTTTCAATTATTTGGCCACCTTTTGTGTCAAAATGTTGTATTTAGTTTTATTTACGACTGCAACATTTAAACTTAAAAGTTACTCGTTACACCATAATGAAGACCAACAAGTAGAGTAGTAAATGTACAGTACTATCTTTTATGGAACAAAAAAATAAGAGAATTAAAAAAATCAATGCTAAATAGAGAACGTCGTAAAAACATTAAATAGTAGAGATATCTACAAGTCGTTATGTTTATCAGTGAGATCTCAATTCCATTGTTACACAACTTGCTTAGATTTAATATACTTCCTCGAGCTAAAAAAAGGAGATGATCATAAAGTTCGCTAAACCATGATCTTTCTCTTTCATCCTTTATATGTTCTTCAAATTAAGTCTATGTATGGATTAGAGGCAAACCAAGACATAGCTGATGAAGACCATATATACAATATTGTGCACATCATTAATTTCCACCAATATAATCTCATGTTTTTTTAAATTTTCATTGATATCATCAGTTATTGGTAGCAATCGATACAATGAAATATTCCACCGTTTCGTAGTTTGAAAGCTACCCAGTTTTTCTACTCAATGGCTATTATCTTTGTTTATGAAATAGGTTCGAACATCTTTGGGTTTTCGAAGATGGAATTCATGTTTGGCATAGACCAATGCATTCATTTGCAGATCATGCAGTTTGAAGGTAATGTTAGGAGATAATTTAAAACATTACTTTTTCTTTGAACTGAGCAGTCAGTAAATTAGAAGTTTTACATAAGGACTTTTCTCTGATTCAAGATAGCATCGATATATTCGTCTCTGTGCTAGCGAAATGTTGTTTAGATTGTTATGACAAGTGTGTCGTTTGTTTATTTCGTGTAGGAATTTATTTTCTACAATGAGAATCCAAACTTCTTTAGAGATATTCCTCCAACTTTTGGCTTTGAGTCGACATGAAACATATGTCAGGAAATACTTCACTGGGATAATAGCACTGGCATTTGTTTTGCTTCTTTGTCAGTAACATGACTTGTTGGTTTATATGTTTTGCAAAATATTTAACTAAGGCTTTTTTCGTTTTTGCAAAAGTGCACTAATACGGTTGTAATTTTTCGCCTCCTCCTCCTTCATTTTACTGCCTCATCTTACACTTTGTTCTTTTGTTACGGCTATAACGGCTGTGGTTTATGAAAATCATCATTAATATATATGTCCTGTTTTATATGAGTAAATGCCTAATCGTTCAGGGTCACTTATCTGAGGTTGCTGATTTCAACGACAACAAGATCAGGTTCAGGCTGTATTCGCGTCATCTATTAAACAAATTTTCCATAGAGAGTTGTCCCAGTTTTGTTAGGTGTAAATTTCTTCCATGGTGTGAAGTCAAATCCCCACAAACAAATAACCTCATACCTTGTCACTGGTAGAAAAATACAGCGTACTGGTGGATGGTACCCAATTGACTCATAGTTTCAATTGGAGTCAAGTAAAATCTAATTATTTTCAATAACTGTAGGCTCAGAGGGTCTTTCTAAACAGCTTCTGACCATTCTAGTGGCTTCTGTCAATATATTTTATTGTAATTGAACTCTTAAGGCATTTTTCAAAAATTATTTTGAGGTCTGCATTGCAGACAATTACAATGAACAAACATTTGAATTCCATACCCTTCGATTTTATCTTTGCGTCCAACAGAAATGGTCAACGTTATTGCCTCTATATGCATTGGCTACTTGGCAGTGTTTTTCCCTCATGCGGAGTGATCGTGTTTCCTACTATACGTAAGACTCGCTTCTTCAGAGTTGGTTTTCAAATTAACAATATTTTTCATCAACTGGACGACGGTACTCCTTTGATTCAGTCTAAGAAGCATATTTACTACTTGAAATAAATACTTGTCTTGCAGTTACATGCAAATGATCAAAATATTTTGTTTTTTTTTAAAGTGAGACCTTTTGTTGGTCGTTATTTCTTGATTGTGGTCTGTATCATCATTATAAATTAACTTTATGTCGTTGAACTTTTAGGATCAGCTTCCCACATTACACTGATTTAAGTGTTTAGCTTTGGCTTCTTTTCTGTAAGTGACTAGGTTCTCTAGGCAGGCTCTGTAACGTTAGGTATGCATGTTTTAAGTTATAAATTTTATGTTCCAGTACAAATCTACTTCACTGAACAAAGAATGTTTGAAATTTATGAAAGAACTCACTCTGTCATTTGATATTCGTTGGTTCTGTTATGTCTGATGACTTTTACTTTCCGATACAGGTAAATGTTTTTCAGATTGATGCAGTCTACACGGGAAGCTGTTGTTGTACTAGATGACAGTAGATCGTATTCCATCCATAGTACGTCTCGAATCGGCTTTATCCTCGGTGGCATGACAAACAGAATAAGTTCTGTCTTTTAATATTTGCAAGATTTATCTTGTATAGTCTTTGCTATTTTGGATTTAGTAGTCCACTGTGTTCAAACCTCTGACTGTTCTTTGTTTCTTCTTTTTTTACCTGTTCTATTTATATTCGCGTTTTTCTATGTCTTATTCTGCTTTGATCTTGCTGCCGCGTGGGTACTGTAACAAATGTTCCACTGCATTTGCTATGTGGTTTTATAGTCGGTGCCAAGACTTCTGTATCTTTATCACCAAATTTCTCCTATCATACAGTAACGCATATTTTGGAATCTGTGATCGACCTTCACGTTTGAACTAACTCTTTTTAATGTGCCAGGAAATAACGTTTCAGTAGCATGCACTCCTTGGGTGATGAAATGATTAAAGACCTGTAATAATGTACGAATGAACAATTAGCACATACGACCCAAGCCATATCCTCATTGTCGAGCTACTCTTCAGCACACGAGAAACACTAATTGCTTATGACACAGAATGGGTTGAAAGCAAAGGTTTTATTTATTGACTAGAGGATAGTGCGCAGAAATATATATTCGTTGTAAGTGAAACGTGTTTCGTCCGTCTTTATCGTCACGTTTGGCAGTAACATGATCCATTTTGAATGAAATCACTCTCTGAAAAGGAGTTCATCTTTTTTTTCAGCCTCGTTGTATTCTGCCAAGTGTGTTTACATAAACGTCAATATAATATTTTGATTCAGTTCTCTGGGCTATAAAACTACTTGAAGAATATGTTTTTGGCGTTTATGTCTTTGGCCTGGAGAGATAATGTTATTTTTTCACCTGGAAAATGCAATCAAAGTCGGAGAGAAATTGATAAACAGCATTATTGCTGCAAAAGCAAATCCATGCGAAGACGACGAGAGGATGCATTATAGTTAATTACACATATTTGTCGGTTCAGGGAGTGTCACAAAATAGATCGCTGAATAAATCACATCGATGGAATATTCACACTTATAATAATATCACTAATAAACTCTCATATTCAACATGATCAGTTTGGAATTGTTGTTCTGTTTTTTTATGGCGTTTTTATTTGGTACTGGACAGAATCATATATGCCCATCGGTTTTTCAACTTATGCATCTGGTCATTACACGAAGAGATGCCTTTGAGACTCTATAATATTATAAACTTAATTAGGGTGAATGATTTCTGCCAAGACCACCTTTCCAATAGCCTTCGATGGCCAGTTCAAAGAGATTGAAATTATGCCGTAGTGAGACAACACATTTGTGTGTGTGGAAACACATCTATTAATTGCTACTAAGTAAAAGCTGTTATGATTTTATGGTCACAAACATAAGTAACAGAAAAGAAGCAAAACCAACATTTTTTTTTTAAAATTAATAATAACAATTTAATTATTAAAGTAATAAATGAGAAATGTGTGAGGAACATGCAGTATAATGAAGTGAATCAAAATGAGTCCCTATAAAGGTCTATGAAAGTCCTAAACGAATGAAAAGTCCCTTATTAGCTTAATACCGGAAATGTACTGGTCATTTCAGAACCGTGACATTATCAAGATGGCGTTGTTCAGAATTCTTTCGAATAATAAATAACAGTTCCATAATAATTATTGTCAAAATAAGGAACACTTAATATCTATAGACTTACAGTTGGAACACAAGAAGCGTGAATGACTCAAGAAACCAGACACTGAATTCTTAATGTTCTCCTCATATACACTGTATATTGCAACTGTAACTCGCAATAGACCTCATATGACAACACACACTATTGATTTACGACAAATTATGTATATTTACATGACAACTATTGGAAGTTCACAGAATTCTTCTTGAAACCCATCGGTCACTGAGAAACTACACCATAGAGGTCATTTTAAATCTTATTATTACGAATAATATTACTAATTGTCAATACATACTAAACATCTATTTAATGATGCTAAGTAATTTGCATTTTTAAAAAAGAACCAAATTACACACACAAGTTAAAAGAAAAATATACAGATTACGACCATGAATAAAAATTACGAAAATAAAATAGAAATCATATGCCAGACGTTACGGAATGAATGAATATATATATATATATATATATATATATATATATATATATATATATATATATATATATATATATATATATATATATATATATATATATACCAAATCAAATAATAATGGATTGTTTATTTATTTATCAAGCGTGCTCGTCAGGTAAGAAAAACAAAACTACTGTGAAGAATACAACTAATAAAAAAACTGGAGTAAATTGTCCTCAGCAGTTATTATTACTTTGTTTAAAAGAAAGATTTGCATTGCTTCCACAATCGCTAAACACATCACGGCAACAACATTAAATTGATAACATTTTCTATCTCATTTTGTTTCTCTGAAGAAACGTATTCCCACAGCTCTATGGTAGGGGATGCTGTTTATATAGTCCTTCTTGGTCATTCATTGTAACTAGAGTAAGTACAACGTTACTTCTGATGTTTCTCCATTCGTGTTATATATATATATATATATATATATATATATATATATATATATATGTATATGTATATATATATGTATATATATATATATATATATATATATATATATATATGTATATATATATGTATATATATATATATATATATATATATATATATATATATATATATATATATATATATATATATATATATATATATATATATATATATATATATATATATATATATATATATATATATGAAATGGTAAGCATCATTTTTGTTGAATGTGTGATTAATTTCCGACGCGAATCAAATCTTCGGTTAAAAAGATGACGAGGAGGGCTGTATACATGAATGTGTCATCTAATTAGTTACTTTGTCCATTTCACATTCCACCGAATGTTTACTACTTTAATACATTACGCATCGCGCACTCGCTCGGAACCTGAATCGGATGTTACAGGTACGACCAATGCATATTTTAGAAAGACAACGGTTATACATGTAACCTATATTTTGCAAACTCAAGTGTAAACGATCAGTCGAATTCCCTTGTCATGATACCTACCAGGATAGTATTTCAAAACGTATATGTTGGATTTTATATCAAAATTATGTGTTGGAGAGTAATGTTTTAAAATTAACATTCCTGTTTGGCACAATCAACCATAGTTTACCGATGTTAAATTCATGGTAGTCGCCCGTTATAACAATATAATTTCCAGTTTTGTCGCCCTATACATTTTATGTGCTTTAGACGAGTGTTTTTAAATGTGCTCTAACCTCTTATTTGTTTTCTAATTCATGTTCGTTCTCGTGTTCTTTGTGTTCTCCCAACATGGGCATTGATTGTAAAATTTGATGACGTTGAACTGATTGCCAATAATATTAATTTACTCCTGAATCTAAATTGATATTGGTTTCTAACATTCACTCATAGATGTGTTGCCATCTCACGGGTTCAGAGCATGTACATAATCTACGACCATCGGTCATCATATCCTTTACGTTGGATCATGGAATCGCTTTACATTAAGCGATGTTGTTCATCGAAAGACACGTGTGCACCATCGTTTGGAAATCATTGAAACAAAGACAATTTCATTTGTATTCCTCTGTGGAAGCTTTATTCCACTTGCCTTTGAACATATTGTCTGTAAGAGGAGAAAGTTTTCTTTTTAGTGGCCATAGCTGCCTTTGTTGTTTTCTTTTTTCTCATTGGTTATCCAATTATACTTGCACATGTATTATGTTTATGTATCTCATATGTGACTTTCTGATTTGCTGTTGAAAGATGTTGCAAATATCATCCATATTTTGTTTGATGTTTCCGCTTTAGAAAAATCCATTCATTACGGGCTGTGACGATTGCTGCAATTGCGATTAGGATTTTGTAAGATTTGGTGGCAAAAGTAGAATCTGCTGCTCGTACCAACGGTGAAAGTTCATCTATCGTTTGTAATGCATTAGTGTTAATTTTCGTCCTTCTATATAGTAACGTTTCTGTTTGTTATTTTTAAGCATAGATGATAAAACAGCCGTCATTTTTATTTCAAAATATCAACTTTATGTGTCTAAAATAGCATTTTTGTCACCCCTATCAAGCGAGTAGCTACTGTGACCAAACGGTGCCATCAGCAATATCGGAACTTTAAACGAGCACATTCTACGTTTGGGGCAATATAAATTTCTTTTTACTACGTTTCAAAGGACGTGGCGATGTCGTCTGGTTCCATATCTCCACTTCTAGCCAATCGAAAAGCTCATTGCAATACGTTTAAATATCATTGACAATGAGTATCAATCATTGTTGGGAATATATTTAATTATATGTTATCGCGACAGTAATTTAGCTTTGGTTCACAATACATCCAAATGTTTGGCTAAAAAAGGGGTATTGAATTTAAATATCTTATGACTTGATTCGTCATGATGACGATGATGATGAAGGTGACACGAAATCGGTTTAAGACGACATTTAGCAACGATGACTGATGATATCTTCTTTTATACAGATACTCGAGTTCATTAGTTTTTTTAACAGGTTTCGTATCCGTTTGTTTCTCGTGACGATTTGGAAGATTTTCCTAGGATGAAGAAAGAAAGAGGCGTTTTACGACAGAACAATTAAACTTTACTTCATAACTTGCTCTGTTTAGCAATATTTCCTTGGGCATTGCTACCTTTCTAACAGAATCATAAACTGATGTGTAAGAAGCCGCAAAAGAGGAATTATGTCTATTTCTGTGGCATCTTCAAAAGACTTGGATACATACATACATACATACATACATACATACATACATACATACATACATACATACATACATACATACATACATGCATGCATGCATGCATGCATGCATACATACATACATACATACATACATACATACATACATACATACATACATACATACATACATACATACATACATACATACAGACACACATACATACACACATACATACATACATACATACATACATACATACATACATACATACATACATACATACATACATACATACATCCATCCATACATCCATACATCCATACATACATACATCCATCCATCCATCCATCCATCCATACATACATACATACATACATACATACATACATACATACATACATACATACATACATACATACATACATACATACATACATACATACATACATACATAGGGGGCCCCGAGTGGCCGAGTGGTCTAAAGCGCTGTCCGTTACGGATCACTGCCATCTCACCTCTGTCTGCGTGGGTTCGAGTCTAGGATTCGGCAAATGTGGATATGTGAGAAAGCTTGACAGTAGCTTCTCGTGGGTCGGTGGTTCTTTCCGGTGATTTCCCGGTTTCTTCCTCCACCATTAATACTGGCTGCCATGAATAGCCAATCGTGTGCTGAAAAATGGCGTTAAGCCCAACAACAACAACAACATACATACATACATACGCACGCACGCACGCACGCACATACATACATACATACATACATACATACATACATACATGCATGCATGCATGCATGCATGCATGCATGCATGCATGCATGCATGCATCCATCCATCCATCCATCCATCCATCCATCCATCCATCCATCCATCCATACATACATACATACATACATACATACATACATACATACATACATACATACATACATACATACATACATACATACATACATACATACATACATTCATGCATACATACATACACACATGCATACATACATACATACATACATACATACATACATACATACATACATACATACATACATACATACATACATACATACATGCATGCATGCATGCATGCACGCACGCACGCACGCACGCACGCACGCACGCATACATACATACATACATACATACATACATACATACATACATACATACATACATACATACATACATACATACATACATACATACATACATACATACATACATACATGGTCACACTCCTCCGCCAACGTCGCATCAGATGGCTGGGCCATGTGCATCGAATGGATGATGGACGGATCCTCAAAGACCTTCTTTACTCTAAGCTTGCCTCAGGCAAAAGATCAATAGGACGGCCACATCTTCGCTTCAAGGATGTCTGCAAGCGGGATATGAAAGCTCTTGGAATAGAGGTCAACACCTGGGAAGAGCTTGCCCTCGACAAGTCTAGCTGGCAGCTGGCGACATGCTCGGTACACAGGTCTGAAAGCCAGCGAGGAAAAGTTACGACAGCTCGCTGATGTGAAAAGATCTCAGAGGAAGAGGATGCAGTTCCAACCAAGACCTGATTCATATTTCAATTGTAGCAACTGTAGCAAGGATTGCCACTCCCGTGTGGGACTTTATAGTCACAGAAGACGCTGCACAGCTACAAACTAGGACACCTTTCATGGGCGCATTTCCATCGTCTCTCGAGACTAACGGAAGCCAACCACCAACCACATACATACATGCATGCATACATACATACATACATACATACATACATACATACATACATACATACATACATACATACATACATACATACATACATACATACATACATACATACATACATACATTTCGATGACCCAAATCCGTTTGGTTAGTCTTTAATTCATCCTTATTATACTAGGGTTACATTGTAATCATCACTAATCGCAACACTGTGAACAACATAGTATTCTAATGAATTGCATCAATTAACGGCACAGAACCCAAATCCAGCAAAGTGCGTAAATTCGGCCCTTTTGAATTAGTGAGACACTTAAGATCGTTTTGGTCAGAAATATTAAAGTATTTGCTTTTTTCTTAGCTGCATTAAACACTATTTAAAGACTACGTATATTATCAATATCAGTGGTAATATTTGTAATAACAAAACTTTACAAAAAAGATGAAGATGTATATGGTCAATAATACATTATATCTTTTTCTTCGCGATGTTTCAAAACGGTTCAAAACTTTTTAAAAAT
Organism: Potamilus streckersoni; assembly: GCA_016746295.1. Taxonomy (NCBI): domain Eukaryota; kingdom Metazoa; phylum Mollusca; class Bivalvia; order Unionida; family Unionidae; genus Potamilus; species Potamilus streckersoni. The sequence goes on from JAEAOA010001022.1 coordinate 34,850, forward strand.
ATATATAGTTTCGAATATTTCACTGAACATATATTATCATTACAGCAAAGGTATATCTAATTAATAAATGGTGTCTTAACAATTAACTTAATTTCGAAAGTGGGAAATTTTGGCCACAACAGGTTATTCCTATTCTGTAAGAAAGTATTCGACTATTTATCATACAAAAATTATATGTATGACAATTCAGCCATTGTTATTAATTTTAAAAAGATAGCCTATTGCAACAGAAAGACAAACGAAAATGAATAACGTATATATCGAAAGTATTTTTGGCTTTGATGTTACAAATTGCTCGATTCAGTTATGATGTAGGACTAAGTTGACCCTGCCGGACAAACAACGATGCTATCGACATAATCTTATCTTATTTGATATATTATATGAAATTTTAGCTAAAGGCAACGAGGCATTGACATAACAAATGATCTAACAATTTAATCAATAATTGGAACAAAGACGTTCACTCGAATAAGGTACTCCCACCTGACATCACAACTTGTGCGCCTGTAATAAATGCTAGTTCCTTTTCGCAAGTCATTAGCAGAGGACACATATCCAAAATGTCATCAATTAGGCATTTATGTGTTATTTTCTTGATTAGATAAAGAAATGTCGTCTATCTGTGATATGTCATCAAATCATGAAATATAAGAATTAATATATATCTCACGGCTAGAGTCTGCAATCATATATACAATATATGCAGCCATGTTTCAGTTATATATAATGTATTGCAGTTATATGTCGCCATATAAGATAAGTATGACATTATCAATGCAGCTCACCTAAAATTATAATGTTATCTGCATGGTACTTTGTAGGTTGTTTTCGAGAAGCAAGTGCTGATAATTTTATTTCATCCATATTGTGGATCAACAGAGCCTATGCTAAGTTTTTGCTAACAAGTAATAATATATTGTTGTCCTAATAAAAGAATAGTTTGCAAAGAATGGAAATCAGTTTGATTAATAATCTAGTAAATAAATATCCGCTTGTGCATGAGGAGCCAACATGGACAAAATTTTGACAAATCATATCCTAACAAGCATTTCTATCAATTTCGGTAAAACTATCTCAGTCATTCTAGAGATGGAATTCAAAATGCTTTTATATCTAGTTACAAACGAAACCACGCCATTGTTTTTACTGGACAATAAGTTGAAGAAAATTTTTCTATATGGATGCTAAGGAAGTCACGCTTTTGTTAGGGGAGGCGGGCAATTGCGTATAATTGTGCCACGGCATCTCGTAAAATATTTATCGAATAAGTTTATCCTGAAAAATGTGTCGTTTTTCACATGGTTTGTAAACAAAACCCCATATAGTTCTTAAAGGAGCCACCACAGAAATCGATTTGATAACATAAATCAGTGGAAACATTCCTACAAAGTTTAACTCAGTTTGGCGCAGGTTTTGTAGAGACAAAGTAGAATAAAGTTTTCCAACAGTGGCTAAGACAGTCACACAGATGCTTGGAGAGATATTGTGGACAACAGTTTGGTAAAGAAAGCCTTAAAATATTTCTAAATGTTTCTTCACAATTTACTCACCTTTCTGGACTAAACATAGAAACGAGATTTGCATTGTGTTTGCAATGAAGACGACACTGTTACTAGAACAGCTAGCTCAAAAAGATGCTGACTGGGGAATATCATTAATAACATTTACGATGTAAAATAGCAATGAGGACGAATGTTGTATATTTTGATGTTTCCTTTTTAATTATATTTCACAAAACGTCTGCTAGCAGGAGAAACAATACTGATGCAAACGGGGGACTCGAACTTTGTAAACTTTTGTACATTATCAATCGTTTATATTCCTGGAGATTGACATCTATACTGAAATGTTTCATTGTGTCATTTCCGTCGACGAAGATTTAAAATTGAAATCGTACTTCAAAGAAAGTGTCCTATCTAAATAAAAACCCACATAGTTCTTAAAGAAGCCACTACAGAAATATAGTGCTTTAATTATTACAATTTTACCAACTAATTTCCTTTATTCAGTAAAAGAAAATTACAGTTATAAACTGTATTTTTACAATATATGGAGCTGGCACACCGGTCATTCCTTCTAGTACATCAATTGTAAAGTTTTCTAAAATTAAAAAGTATCCATCCATAAATACGCATTATATTTCTCAATGGATCATATTAGCATATGCCATTATGTCTTACACTTTTTCAGGAAGAATGGTTTTTACTTTGCTTAGAAACATACAAGACAGCAGGCATCCGCTTGGTAATGCATGAATACACTTTGGATTATATTGTTACAAGTGACGATGTCTGAATGAGACATAATTGCAAATCATAAAAGACATTTATGGTGACTCATATCTGTATGATTGAGATCGATATCTAGAAGAATATGTGCTCGATTGTTGGATACATTTATGGATCATGTCGCACATTTGCTGAAATTAATATAAATCTGACTTATGCTTTCTCCTATTCCGTCTGCAGAGAAATGAATGATTCATTCTAACAACAGAATTTACATTCGGCTATTTAATTCTACTAAATAATACTGTACATGCGCACCTACATACCAGCCTATCCATGCATTAATCTACTTATCAATCATGTAAGAATAGTATGGAACTAATTTGAAGCAGCCGTTTTAAATAGAATGTTATGAGTGGGTTTCCCTACAATACTTGTAATCAGTTAAATAAGGAACTGACTTTAAATATATTGTAATGTACTTACCTTCGTTTTGGGTATGAGGTTCTCCAGGATTATTTGCTTTTGTTGTTATTGTTGTATTGGTTGACTTTGTTATTGTTGTGTCAGTTGACTTTGTTATTGTTGTATCGGTTGACTTTGGAAACTGTGTTACATTAGTCGTAATGGCTGAATTTGTAACATGTGTTACATTTGTGTTCCCAGCACTGACCTCTGTGGTTTTCGTTGTTTCAGTCTTTGGTAGAGATGTATCAGTCTCTACTGACGCTGGTGATGACTGGCCTTTTGTAGTGTCTGGTACATTATTTGAAGATGTTGGTTTTACAGTTGGACTCGTGGAGCTTGCAGTAGAAAATCCGGTAACAACGTCTTCACATGTTAGGTTTAGAACAACTGGATTATCTGGCTTATCTGTACACAAGAAGGACAAAGGCATTCGGGTATAAGTTTTAACTTTCTTAAGGCTATATTCACATGGCTATTATGTAATAACCGGGATAGCCGGACATAATTTCAGGGTACATTTATGCTTCTGTTTCCCGTACTTTTGCACTTTTTGAATATGACTATGACTAAAGTACCTGGCGAACTGCGAGGAACCTGTATATATTTATCTTGTTGCTAAAAGACTGCCTGTTATCTGCTAACATGACATAATGGACACAACAATAAGACTAATTTCTGCTTCAGATGTTATTGCAGGAATAAATAAATAACCCATTAAACAAGATTTAATACTTCTCTACCTGATATAGGTCGCAATTAGCATTTTCAAAAAGAGCTTCTTACCTACTGGAAAATTTCATCCTTTAAGGTCCTAAATGTTTGCAAGAATGTCCTTGACTCAGACCAAAATAATAATACTGATAATCATCCTACAGTCAAAACAGATAAACAAGTGTTATTTACAAAACTGTCACTGATGTTTGGACAAGGTCAGGTACACAAATACAATTCTCCATAACCCACAGCCTGTTATATTTAATGGTGGGCTCATTCCCGTTCATGCATAACTCAAGTTGACGGAAACAATGTTGATTCGTTAGTATTTGACTTGTCGAAGCTGCTCATTGCAGTTTTATTATAATGACAAGATGAAACCATTTAAACAAGATCGAGTTAAAATATTTTACACAGACACCAACGCGCTGTTGATGCATATTACCACCGATGATGTGCATTTGAACATTGCATCAAGCACACTTGCGAATGAATTCGAAAACAGTGATTATCTGAGGAAAAACTCGTTGTTAAGTAACAGCAATAATTATATCTTTGGCTAGACAAATGCTGAGGTAAACTAATCGAAAAATATATGGGACGCCGGCCTCAAATATACTCAACTATAACTGGACCGAGAAACATTTAAAAGGAAAAATGAGCTCCACGGAATATTGTGCAAAAGAAAATCAAGTATGATGCGGATTTGGCATGTACTCGAAAGCAGTATGAATTCACGCATACGGCAAATGAGTGTATACCAATATAACAAAATGAGTTATCACCGCGTTGTGACATCTATCGATAGATACGTGCCGATGTCATTACCACCTACGTATTTGGACATGATATGATTGAGAATCACATTGTAATTGATTCAAGTTAATTTAAATAGATCATGGCTGTAATTATATATTCGCGGGAACAACAACAGATGGCCTGCTATGATTCTTCGGTCTACTCGGTGATGACGCCAAATGCTGGTCCTCTTGGAATATAAATCCGATCTAAAATTGTAAATAAATCACTACTCCAAAAGCACGTGTGGTTTTCATTTTTTTATTTTTTGCAAGTATATCCTATGGAGTTCGTGTTACCCATTCGTGTAATCGTACTGCGATTTCAGTGCTGACACTCGGAAATCTCATTAATAATTCTTGTGCATATTGATATCCAAATAACTGTTCGGCATTGGTGAGCTTCAATCGTTCTACATTGACTTGCTCACAATATATCTTGGCATGAACAGTACGAAATCTCACTTGATGTTTTGCAAGTAATACAATTTCAAGTGCATCACCTACACTAGCAACGCTTGCTTAGTTCACTACGCTGGATTAACATCATGGATCACCTTTGTTGAGCTTTCAAATAATTCAAGAGCCCATTCACCTCTCCAGTACTCGCAAGGACTGTAACATATTATGAATAAAATCCGCTCAGAATCCATTATATCAATATAATTTACCTTCAAAGGCAACCTAGAACAATGTTGGCCTCCATGATCAATCTAGCGATTCGTTCTGTAAGTGCTGGATTAATCACGTTTAAATCACGAATGAGATCTATATCAGCATTTTAACGTACACGGATATCGTTTCATGTTTGTTAAACAAGTGAATGTTGGTAGGATGCAGCATCAACACGACTAATTGGTGCTTCACCAGGCTTTAGTAGGCTGTTAGAATCAAGTCCTATATCAAGCCTAGTACCACGCTTACAGTAATTGTATTCATGTATATGTTTTTCATCAAGATATTTACTCCATGGTGTTCTCAGTAATTTCACTAATGCAGCAGTAACATTCTTTCTGACAAGACATTGTTGTTAGTGTGCACCCGTGGTCGATTTAGAGTACCTGATGAGCCGGTACAAGCTAGTATTTGAACCTCTTACAGTTTCAAATAATAATGTCATAACATGAATTGATTGTCGACCGCAGTGAAAGCCAGCTTGTAAAAGTAGAAAACTCATTAAAACACGTCTAGATTCACATTTGAAACCTTTTCGAACAAGCATTATCAGGAGTAGACAAAGTGTGGTTGATCACAGCACAAGTTAATCTGATCAATGCCACCAAATGAAATTATCCGTCGAAGACAATAAAATTATTCCAATTATAGGCGATGCAATTTTAACAGACAGGTTGAATATTTCCATTTCTTGTAGCGATTCAGGCGTTGTTATCAGCAGTGTTTACAGCAGTTGAAAAAGCGGTGGCAATAAGAGCTCTTGGAATGGTATCGGGGATTGGCTTTAAATTTGCATGCGAAAAATAAATGAAATGGCCTTCGAATACAAGGAACAAGTCGTTGAATACCAGTCAGCATATGTCTTCGGTTATACAAAAGGTCGTGTGTCCATTATGCAATCTTGATTTACTCGCGATGGTATAATCAGTCACAATTTATGTGCTGTATTTATATGAAATGAACTTGCATCTATGGAGCTACGAACACAAGAAGCACGTTTGAATGGTCAGTGGGTGGTTATTTTACTGTTAAAGCTCTGCATGCACTAGAGTGTTCCCATTCAAGTATGCAAATAGATGGAGTGCTGATGTAAATCTAAAGCAGGTTTGCCATCAAACCGGATTTGACCAACTTTATCAGCCGTTCTGCTGTTAATATCTACCCTGGTTAGCTTTATATTTTTCAAGATAAAGTCGGTAAAAAAAATCATCTAAGATGGATATCAGATATTATTATCATGTTGACAGGTGCTGCTACAAATAATCTTGCTATTATTAAAGAAAACTGTGCAATCAGAGACGCCAATGTGACGCTTGATTTTATCAAAGATAACTTTGACACACATACTACAGTAAAAGTAAAAAAGACCTTTGATGAAATGAATGTAGACTTGATCATGAATAGAAACAGAATTCAGCTGATGCATCAACATCTCGATGATGATGATGATGATGATGATGATGGTGGTGATGATGATGATGATGATGATGATGATGATGATGATGATGACGATGTAACAAAAGAGTACATGGATATAAAAATCAGTGCTGTTAAGGTCATGTTTGGCAATGTTAAATTGAAATGTGTACCAGGAACAAATAAAACTCCAACAAGTCACATATTTAGTCTATTCGGTGTAAAATCGTGCGATCTTTCTTAGTCACTGATGTTATATTGATTGATGAAAGATCCGATATTAATTTCTGATAGTGTCCACGACTGCTATCACATGAGAATATTTTTGTATTAAATTAGTGGCACCCAAAAATCACTGAAAGAAGATAAAGTATAAGAATCTAGGATTTGATATTCAGATCAGAGCCCAACGACAAGTCTCTTAACACCGTTTTGTCCACTGCATCATCTTTTTAGAACAAGAAGGGTGAAAAATAGAGATGTATAGATTAACTATCCTGAATTATGGCTATTTTATCATTTTTGATGATTGTGTTGAAGATTAGATTTATCATTATCTACGTGATGGACTCTGACCGTGGGGATGAGGTTGTAGAATTTACCAACGAGTGGTGGATTGGCTGACCAGTCATGCTAACATTGATTGTGATTTTGTTCCACTAGTTGACGAATATTTGCTTCAAATCTATAACATTATCAGACCCTCGTATATACTCAACAATAATCTTTTTAAAAGCCCGACAGAAATAAATCGTTAGGACCACAATGATGTACCAATACCAACTTGCTGCCCGCTTGGGATTATTGCATTAAACACGTGCAAACGCTAAACGCTATACATACATACATACATACATACATACATACATACATACATACATACATACATGCATGCATGCATGCATGCATGCATGCATGCATGCATGCATGCATGCATGCATGCATGCATGCATGCATGCATGCATACATACATACATACATACATACATACATACATACATACATACATACATACATACATACATACATACATACATACATACATACATACATGGTTCCGTGTTTTAATAATGCATAAAGGTTATGTAACAGTTTTTAACAATGAAATATTATCACCATCCTTTTTTCTTAACTTGTTTCAGCAAAATTCATAATGTAAACCATGCTTATAGTTCTAAGATGTGCTCCGTACAGTTAATTTTACTTTTCTACATACTACGAAAATAATGTTGACAGATAAAACTTATGTTGTTAGAATTTAGAGGGACATTAAGCGATTCTTCACAGAAAAAATATATGAGCAGCATTATCTTGTCTAGATTCTTTATCAATTACTTCTCCAAGATGTTGATCTCATACAAAGTGTGAATGCAAACCTCTCCTCTGTAAACCATAAATTTATATTTTTGTTTGTTGTATTATTTATACGTGCAAATTATGATGTAACTGTTCACGAACGATACGTACTTTGTTTACGACCTTTATTAGTCTAAAATCATAATACATCTCAAGAACTTTATCTTATTATGACGTATTTGCTTTTCTTATCATGTCTACTCCATCATGTTTGGTCGTTAAATGTTTTCAACCCATTTCACAAAACAATATGGCATGTATTTGACATATGGCAGTATATGTGGTAGAATTACTTTAATGTCAAATTTCTAGCTCCGTTGTTACTTTTTTCAGTCTGGCGTCGAATTTTCTAGTGTAGTCCATTATTTTCTTCGTAGGTATGGTAGCAGACAAATGGTTTTATTTGTTAAATAAAATCAATATTTTGTTAGTTATGTTCTTTATACTTTTAATAAGTAATTAAGTCATTGCATTTTAAATGAATAAATTGTGAAGCAAGCATATCAAATTGTAGCTCCTGTAACACCTTTCAAAATTTAAATTTTATTCATTTTTCTATTGCAGCTTCAAATTACTATCGCGACTTCTCTGGTTTCTATACCACATCATGCTAAAGTATTTGTGTAAGTAGCCAATTAAACATATTTTGTTAGAACACACACATCCAATACTGACATAATTATCAACCACCCATAACAACTCGAAAAGGGAGAAAAAGAATGGTTTAGTATTAATTTTTAACGACAGAACAACACTTTCCATAGTCTATGTCGCCAAAACATGAAGTATTAAATGCCTTCACCATGGATATACAACGGTAGAGGATACGGGCTGATAGATAGTGGGAATTAAATCGCTGGAGTCTAATTGCAGCATAAAGAATAAACACGAAAGGATGTTAAAATATATACGTCTAAATGTTATATACTTGAGACGGTAAATTATATAGCATTGCCGCTGCTTTTCTCGAAGTTCTTATACTAATATATACTACACATTTAAATAATTACATACGCAGTTTGTGAGCATAACGCCATATGTTCAGGACAGCATTAATTATATCCTGAGATAGTTTAGAAGCGAGTTTGTTCATAGTTTTTCATAAAGATGACTGAGTATTTTTGTCAGAATATGCAAATGTGACATAGGTCAAGTGGAAACGTGCATGAAAGAGGTTTTTGGAACAAGTCTTCGCTCCCATCTTATCAATCTTTGGGAAACTGTGATCCGAATTGTTAATTGTTCACATATAAGATGACAGTAATCGTTTATTTCAGCCATTGAATTACATTTAAGACTTGGGGTTGTTGTGAATTCATTTAAGAACATTTTGGATTACACCATCGTCATACATAACGACTATTGGTATATCAGCAAGTTTAAGGTTTGGAATTCACTTGGAATATTCTCTAATCTGAACCAGTGACTAGACATTTAGGATTCTCTTGGGTTTGATTGACAATACTATAAGTTTCATTTAAATCATCTCTTGTGTTTTTTGGAGGAAAAATTGTTGGTTGCATTTACATCATTTCTTGGTTTTGCTTCAATTTGATACTTAGTTTGAAACAATATAATCCAGAGAGAGAGAGAGAGAGAGAGAGAGAGAGAGAGAGAGAGAGAGAGAGAGAGAGAGAGAGAGGGACAGACATACGGGATGAGTCTTGAATTATTATGGGTAACGTTTACTTTTCACGTCCTATATGCACCTAGTTAGTGTAATCATCCAAAGCATATGTTGGGATTGCTGACAACTATATCAGATTTGTTATCCTTCCAGGGCATATAGACCTCAGGTAGCCATCGTCCTATATTTTTAGTGAAAGTGAATAATACTTGTGCACTTCTACCCAGATGCACCATGTGACGCTATGGACAAATCACTGCTATTCAGTAACTACTGGGATAATAATGTCCAAAGAAATATTATATCTTAGAAAGTGTTACCCATACGATATCGGGATATATTTTTGTTTCATAAAACTAATGCTCATCTAACTAAAATAGTCAGTTATCAAATTTAACATTAACCTATACACAACACAGTAGTAATAGAAAACAAGGGTTTTAGCCCAAACTCTTTTTCCTACTACTACTACTACTACTACTACTACTACTACTACTACTACTACTACTACTACAGACAGGTATTTTTTAACCAGACAAAACAACAGGTGTTGGAATGCTATGATTCATCCAAGTAAGCTCTGTCATACAGAGGTGACTAATTTGTTAGAACAGCGCATGCGTGGAATACGATTATTCTAAAGACGGCAAATGTTTTTATAATCAGTCTAACACAAGTTTTTTTTTATCAGATAACAGGATGAAAATTAAACTGTGTATTAGAACGTTTCAGTTAACAAGGCGGAAATTAAACTAGCATTAGAATGAAAATTATATTATTTTATACCTCGTGACTAATGATTAATGTTTCAACTGTTGATATTAAAAACATTTCATTATCACGATTATAGATATTAAATTTTACATTGCCGCTCACACAGCGATGGGACTCAAACAAATCTTTTATTTCTGGTTTGTTCAGAGGATACTTTTTGTCGATAAAATACACCTTTGACCGATCGAGATCAATTGTGAGTTTAGTATATTTTTGTTGGCTAATGGGACTGTGAAAGTTTTTAAATTCCGCTAGCAACATTTGATACAATTGTTCGATATAATTGAAATACACGCTATTATCAGAGTTGATGAGCGAAAGTTTCAGCTTGTCACGAGTTCCATTAAAACATATACCTGATGTTTCATTATTAAATTCAACTGTCAATTGTTTACCGTCCATCATTAGATATTTGATGTTACTATTGTAGCTATTTGTTATTGTCAAATTTTCAAACATTATTTTATAAGTTTCGATAAAAGTTTAGTTGGAAAAGATAATATCAAATGTTCAAACATTATTTTATAAGTTTAGATAAAATTTCAGTTGGAAAAGATAATGTCAAGTATAGATCTATCATCATGACAATACCCAAGGGCAAATGTATCTACCCCATTTTCGCAATAGCGTTTGTCATCAAAATTACACAATCCACGTTTGATAATGACATCTGTTTCGAGTTTATGATGATTAGTTTGAATTGCCATAGCTCTCATAAAACTAACACTGCCATCAAGCGCGTACTTGTAGTCATCAAATTGCATAAACTTTTTAACAAAATTACGAGGCAAACCTTTTGCTTTTTTTCGTTATTTTATTATTATCTAACAATACGGCATACATTTTGCTGCGTAATCCGATAAAGTATTTGATAGCGCTCGAGTTCATTTCATCTTTGAACTTACCAATAACCTTTTTATTTGTGTTGCCATGAAATTTACTGTCACGTGGGTAATCAGAAAGATCAAACAGATATCTATTATCAAACATATCCTGATAGATGTCTTCACATACGATTGATTTCATACACGAGTGAATCAGTATCAGTAAACAATAATCTACTGGCCGGCCAATGATTTTTAACAAAATTATAATGAAAATCGTACATCAGCCACTTTGATAAATCCAACACTGCAGATCCAACGTAGATCGGCTTGTTTAGTTTTAGATTTGTTTTTCTTCTTTGTATTGCAACAAGATTCTCATTAAAAATTTTCATGCTCACAAAATCATCATCTGACACAAGTTTGTTTCTACTACTGATATCATTAACTAGTTCGATATTTACGCGTTTCCTAATATTTTCCATCGTTGAACCAAAAACGGAATTGTTCATCAGTTTAAAGAAGTTTTTCTCAAAATCAGTTTTTGCTACAGATCTTCTTGAAGTATTTGAGTTAATGTAACCTCTCATCCACGGCGACTGATTAAATTGTAGTACACAATGAACTTTTCTCAACACAAGACCAGCATCGACTGCTTGTTTAAAAACTTTGTAATGCAAAGCATAATGACGTTTTTTAAGCAAATTTGGTACTAGTTTTTTGACCATGGAATGTTGTCTTGGTGATGCTAACACTTGTTGTTCTTTTGATAACAAACTATAATCTATGACCATTGATTCCGCACAGAAAGGGTAATCGTTATGCAATTTGTGTAGCCAAGTTGGATAATCGAGATCAACTTCAACGAAATATGAAACATCGTCAGGTATCTTTTTTTTCTGTCTCCGATAGAAATCGATCAGCCGTGATCCAGTGAAATCCACCAAGAGGCATTGGTTCTGCCATCGAATACCCGTACAAGTTATTACAATCTAGATAAACTATATACTTCGAAGGAAGCTCAGGATTATACTGTTTCAAATATTTGTTGTTTGCTTCAGCATATTTTTTTGTTATCACGCTAATACCGCCTCTGATACCTTTTTCGATAAAATTGAACATATCAACGTCAGTCAGTAATTCTAACCTTACCTTACTAAACTTTAGCAGAGCATCCCATGACAGCCCAGGGGCAGAATAATACCAACAAGGATCTAGTCCGTAATTATTATAACTTACTTCTCGAAAACTTTCAAAAACATCTGCTAATAATAACACGTCAGTTTTCAAATACAAATCATGATAATCACCAAAAGTCTCACAATCAAACTCTTTCCAGATATCTTGTGCATACCTGTACTCGTCATCGGTTATATTTTCATTTTTAAGTTGCGAGTAAAATTTATCTTTGCCAGGTAAAGATGTTTCATCAAATTTACTCCAGTCGTCGAGGTATTCGTATGGAAAAACTCCTTTTTTAGCTAGTAGATTAAATTTATCTCCAAAACAGTCTCTTAGGTTATCAAATTTACTACAACCTTTTACTAGCTCATCTAACAAGGCTACCATAAACTGCAAGCTGTCAATAAAACACAATTTACCTAGCGTAACTGACATATACCTTTCAACATTATTTGGAATGCATTTGATGATATTATCGAGTTTTAGACGAGATTTTATCTCATGATCACCAAAAGCTTCTACTATAATGTGACTATCATATCCTCGAAAATTGTGAAGAATAATCGGAATAAAATCTGGAGCATGAAATTTAAATTACACTGATTATGAGCCGCTCCACTGTACTGTCCGGTTAAATGGCAATGGTCATGTACTTTTTTGTCAGTCCTGACATTGTCAGGGTCAAAAGCTTTTTCACAAATATAACAAATTTCCGCTTGCTCGTGATCAGATTCTTGTTGAGGTGTTAATTTTAACATTGGCGTTACTCTTTTCAAACGATAAGTAATATTATCAACTTCATTAATCAACTGCTGGAGAAGCCATACAGCTGGATTTTTACCACGATAGTATTGGATTGGTTTAGATAATCTAGAATCAGTACAACAAACTACCTTGTACGCTACTCCACACGGAACATGATTTTGAACTTTTCTTGTACTCGATTGATTAGGATTATTTTCTACGCTAAGTACAGGTTGAAGTAAACACTCAAAATCAGCGTATATGACGAAAGGAATTTTTAGTTTGTGATTATGATGGACAAACTGTAACACACTATCTTTTTTAGATGGCATTGTTATTCTTTGTACATCATTACAGTAATGCAAATGCTTTTGTAATGTTTCATTGTTTGTACAGCCATGCAAGCAGCGGTAAGAAAAGAACTTTTTATTTCTATTTTTATTGTTCTGTTTACCAACTAGTCCGTTAAAGTTTTTAATCCAAACATAATGATTTTTAAAAAATAGTAAATTTATAGTAGATTGTGAAGCTTTATCTGAAATATATCTCGGATATACATCCTCTTTTTCATCTAGTCCGAAAACGTTAATTGAAACATTATTTTGCTTTTCAAATTTTGGTATTTGATTTTCTGCCACTGGAAAGTTAATATCTTTAAAATTTAATCTAGACACGTGACTGATATACTTCTCAACACGATCAGCGTGTTTTTCTGCTGGAAATAGCGCGGAAAGATCAGCCCATTGGAAATATTTGTTATCTACGTTTTTTATGTTTATACAACATCTTTTATTTTTTTTGGTGGCAGGTCGATGTACGAACTACCGCGTAATGCGTCATATTTCATCGTGTGAAAAATATTTTTTGATCATTTCAAACTTCCAACCCGAACCTAATTCGGTGAATTCCTCTATTTTTTTCCAGATTTCTTGGTGTATTTCATCAGATAGTGATAACAGATCAGTCCCAAGCAAAACACGTCTTGATTTTGCGTTCATATAAGGATCTGCAATTTCCTTGTTAGTTGATTCTTCCGTTATAACTAACTTTGAAAATATAACATGATATTGCACTAATAATCTGATACTTTTGTGTTTTTCGAGCTCAAGTTCTACAGTTGTCTGTAGTAGGTGGTAAAGATTTGTTGCAGTAAAATTTACTAAAACATTTTGATTATCAAAACGATAACTATTGTCAAAACCTGCAAAAGCAGTCGCTATTTTATCAGGTTCTCCCATAAAGCTTCTCTTGGCTATATCACGCAATTATAACATTATTATACTATAATATAATATCTAATTGAAAATTTACTTTACACTGCGCATGCGCTAAAAATCAATTAGAGATAAAAAAAAATATCACCTATAATATAATGACAGCAAATCTGACAAGCGCACGTGAGCAAGAAGCATATCATGTTCACCCAAAATATAACTTATACGCTGGAAATGCAATAGGTTCGGTTATTAACATTAAAACTGGAATACCTGTTGGCGAATTAACGTCATCGGGTTATCAGTTTAGTGTAAAAGGAGATAATACTGAGGGGATTACAATGCTTAGAAAAGATTTTATTTATACTTTGTTCTGCGATGACAGCATTCCAAAGGGATGGTTTGTATATCACGTGAACGGTAAAGTCACTGATGATAACGTTGAAAACTTATCCTTAGAAGATGAGTTTCAGCCGCATCCGGTCTTTGATTTATATGAGGCTAACGATCGTGGTATTATTAGAAGCAAAAAAAAATTCAAAAAGTTCTTAGTACTATGAGCAAAATGGGATATATCAGTGTAAATGTTAGAGGAAGATCGACAATTTTTGTTCATTATCTTGGTCATAGGTTTGTTTACGAGGTGTTCAAAAAACCCATACCTGATGGTATGGTTATTAATCATATTAATAACTTAAAAACAGACAATCGATTGGAAAATCTAGAGCTAGTGACGCAACAGGAAAATTTGAGAAAAGGACGAGGTGGTAACGGTAGTAATTTTAGATATCCAGCAAAACCTGTTATTTCAAAAAACCTCGAAACGAATGAGGAGATTGAATTTAAATCGATTTCAGCTGCGGCGAAATATTATAGTGTAAATCCCTCAGTCGTAAAATTTGTAGTTGATTGATTAACAAAATCAGCTTTTTCAAGCGAATACGATGCTAGGATTGATTTTAGGTATGATGATCAATAATATTTTGTAATTCAGTTTTAGTCAAACAATGATGAGCAAATGCTATAACATCATCATGATCAAATTTTAACGTTGTTACTGCACTTTCATTAATTTTATTTTTATCTGCTTCTGTTAGCAATATTTTATGAAAATCACCTTGCATTACAATAACGTCAACATAATATACACTATAACCCTACAAACATTTTCTTACCGCTTCAGATAGTTCGTTGTAATTTACTATATTAACCTTTTTGTGATATTTTATCTCATCAGTCATCTTATAATAATAAGCTAGATAAAAATATATTATAACAATGGACTTAATGAAACTACTCGCTGAATTATATGAAGAAGATACTAGCGACAAAGTCGCCATCGATGAGGTCATGCATAGTATTACATTTTCCAAAGATTTCATAGACAAATCTGTTGGTTATAGTGAAGATGATATTTTGTATAACAACAAATCTGATGATGATGGTGAAATAGTCACTGTTGCTGACAGATCTAATTACAGCACGACCAACAAGTGAACGATATAATGTCAAGTATCACTTTGCTAAAAAAAAATAATGAAATTTAATTTTACCGTTGCCGAGCAACAACTGTTTTGGCAGCTGATCAAACCTTTCTTAAACATTAACATTCCAGGCCGACAGAAAAATATCAAATTCGATTTCATATTTGTCAAGATTTTTAATCTAATGACGATCTCTGACGATCGCAGACAATATCTAATATCGTTATGTAAACCAGTAAAAGGTATATCTGTCAAACAAAAGTATGAGGAAATTTATAATAACATTATATCATGTCATAATTTGTTTGGTTGGAATCCAACTTTTAAATTTATCGCTATACCCACGCCATTTGACTAAACTTTTATTTCCTTTTTTCTAACCACTTTCTCAATAACAAAAACATCCTGTCCAGTTTTCTGTAGTTCTTGTTCGTAAAAACTACCTATGATACGTTCCCCTGCCAGATCTTTTAAAGCGTATGTTACAGGTATTGTGAAAAGTACCTTATCAACTACAAATACTTCTTCGCTCCAGTTTGGAGTAAATCCTTTTGCAAATACCTTTTTTATCAAAGAAATTCTAACTTATCACCAACCTTAAATTTATGTCTGCGGTACATGTTTTCATTTGCTAATATCGGATTTTTAATAGCATTATAAGGTGACATTTTGATGGTTCGGTCTTTCGTGTTATTATATTCAACTACGATTTGAGAAAGGTCATCGATGTACCTGCTGGTGTTTTTAGCTGTCATATGGTTGTGTAATTTTTCGTTTAACGTGCGATTAAATCTTTCAACTACAACGCTTTTACCCTCGTTCCCTGTAACATATTTTTTTATATTATTTTGTTCTAGAAACTGTTCAAACTTTTTGCTAAAAAGCTCAGTTCCGTGATCAGTCCAGATTTTATTTGTTTTTCTTTCTATGCTCGTTATTATTTGTTTTAGCGCATCAGTCATTGAAGTCCCTGTCTTATCCGAAACAGGTACACTGAAAGCGTATTTACTAAAAACATCTATAACATTAAACAAATATCTTTTTGGAGCACCATCAGCACCAACGTTAAACTGAGCTAGATTGGATACATCCACCAAATCTATTGCCCAGATATCATCTACACCATTAGCGACAACTTTACGTCGTGGAAACGTTTTTATGTTTAGGTCTGTGTAGTTCGACTGCAAGATCATCGTATACTTTTTTCCCGATCGCGAGGCGATTGACGAGACTCTCCGAGTCCAAGTTTATATTTTGCTCCAATTATTCCCTGAACAAATCTTCTATCAATACGCTCTCGTAGATTTGTTGGCTCCATATCACGTAATTCGTCTAACATCACTTTATCACAATCTGCTTTCGAGTTTTCATGATCACGATAACAGATATCATGACGGATTGCTATTGCATCCACTTGATTGAAAGGCTCTTGTCCTGGCAACGGATTGTCGTTTTCATCTAGTTGTTGAACTAGCGGATTATAAGGTCCTGTATACCGATGGCCTGGCAAAGTCCAACCGCCTTTTGCTTTTGGTAATTTTCCAATAATTTTGTGTATATCTAATCCTGACCCTATTATTTCTCTGTTGTTACAACATTGACAGTATGCGACAATTTTATTTTGCTCAAGACACAAATCTCTGTCAGAATCACAGTTGCATATCATTCTATATTTTTAGTCGTCGACTAAAATAATATCAGGATAACCAGATCCTAGCGACATCTCTGAGGATACTGTCGCTGGGGACGTTTTCTTTAAAAACATATTTTTTCTTTTTCCGCAGACTGCACAAAAACTTTTTAATATTATCCTGTTGTTTACTGTTTTTTCTGTTGTTTCATTAATATTTTCTGTTTTAGTTCTACACTTGAGACGGTATGTTGACATTATTATACTTATAAGTTTAGATAAAAATAATTGCGATCTCATCATTAGCTTGAGAAGGTTGCTTGTCAAACTGTAGAATAAATTTTAAAAAATTGAGATTGCTCCCAGAACTATTACTCTGGGACATCTGTCGGATAAACATTATACAATAATATCCGCAAGCAGATGTTCCAACAGGTTGGAGTTGATTTGATGAATAATATATCTTTTTAAATTTTTTGTTCATATACTTTTTTATTACATCGCTTGGAGGAAGTCCAAACGAGTCAAAATAATTATTATTATAAACTACTACCCAATGCGTGCCGGATCCGTCATTAAAATCTTGTATATTAATAACACACGAACTTACAGCTGACGGCGACTTTATTTCTGCGAGTTCATCTTTAGAATAAACTCCGTGAAATCCAGGAACTGCTTTTAACTTATCGATTATATCAAAATTACTCAACGGGGTGGTCGTGTTCCTGGTAATGTTAGGCCACGTCCGATTCCTAAAAGATTTGGCAGCAGACTTCCCGCTAGTCCCGCCAAAAGTGGAGCGAATGGAATAATTCCTCCTTGTTTTGCTTGTTTTCGTTTTGGTGTTGTTTTCTTTTTTTTTTGTTTTCTTTTTTTTTTCTGGCGATTTTGTTGGTGGAGATTTCTTTTTCCGTTGTGGCATTATAATATATCATTTACATAAAATTTACAATTTTTTTTTTATTCCACTTCCATGAATGATACCATTTCCCTCAACAGCTTTCTTCGTTGCGCCAGAGACTGCTCCTGACATTGCTGCTAGTCCTAATGTTCCCAACACCGGCAAAACTTTAGGTATTATTGTACTAGCTAGTACTGATAATGTCGGACCAAGAAAACCATTTTTGACAACAATGTCGTTTGCTATTGCAGTTATTTGTGCAGCACTCAAATTTAAATTAAAAGTTTTTTTACGATCATACTTCTTTGCTTGATTTTTTGTCAGCATTAATTTTGTTAAAACACCATCAGAAATATTAGGATTGATTTTTAATGATACCTGTTCTCGCTTTGCAATAGCAGCTACTAATTTTTTAACTTGGCCATCGGTCAAATATACTTCCTTTTTAATATATTTTGTCATTTTATATAACAACTATAGATTAAACTTGAACTGTCATTTTACCTCCAATAAAATCTACCGTGATAAATCTATCACTAATCACTAATGCGTATACGTACAACGGCGCTATTGGAACCTCTCCAAGTGTCCAGGTAATTTCAATATCAGCTGTGCTGTCTACAATTCGCTCGTTATGTTTACTAACATCAAAATAAAATATAGGATAAAGCGTACAAAATTCCTCTGCTGATATCTGAGTTCCATCTTCAACATCTTGATATTTTTGCATTGCGTCAAGCAGGTACATGTATGGTCGAGAAATATTTTTATTAACGTCATCAGCAAAATTGCATTCTATTGGTCGATCTGGATATTGCTTTGAATTTAATCTAGCGTATATTCGTCTGACATCAGCGTGGTCAAATATTGCATTATTTTGTTGTTGGTTGCCTGGTCGGGCGTGCTGTTGAAATACAACAAATATGTGTCTCGGCAGTTGTTCGCTTGATGTTTTTGTAATCCTCCACGTGTAGTCAGTAGTATTTGGAACCGCTGTCTGATATATCTTATGCTGCTTAAAGTAAATTCTGTTTGTATGTTTATCAAGCGTACTATTTAATTCTGACATTTTAGTGATTGATGGTGTTATACGTGGCATCCACAAAGCGAGTTTGTTTATGATAAGCTGTACATCAACCCCTCCAGATCTAAACAAGCAGTCGTTTTGTTCTACTCGATCTAAAATAAGCGTATGTTTTACTCCACGGAATACTTTATCATAATCGCGACAAAAGCCGAAGATCATGCTTAGCGGAAGCATCATTGTAATTTGACGTGATCCTGCTAAAAGTTTTCTTCGCCTAGCAAAGCCTTCGATATAACGTGGATTTCTCACATCAAGTGTGTTAAGAAGTAAATTTAACATCGCAGTACCGTTTGCATCTGCAGCTGGTGGTGTTATATTTAAATTATTAAAAGCTGCTATACGAGAAACTCTTGTGGCGTTTGCATTAGCATCTGCAGCAGGTGCGACAATATCTAGAGCAGCAGCATTAGCCAATAGAAAATTTCTCACAATTACAGCATTTTCATCTGCATTAGCTCCATGTACTATAGCGCCTCTCTTCAAAAATTCAGTTGATTCAGCTATACCCCGTCCAGTATCTTTAAACCACATCATGTTGGTTGCAGGTGATCTCGAGTAATCGTCGGAAAACGAAATAATATTTAAAATTGTACTTGCAACTTGTATATGACTTGAAATATCTTCTATAGTTTGATTGACAAGTTGATATCAGGCACTTTTAAATAAACTTCAGCCGTTATTTATAAGAGCTATTTCTGCTCCAACTGCAATTACAGCAGGTGGATTGGC
Source organism: Potamilus streckersoni (assembly GCA_016746295.1). NCBI lineage: Eukaryota > Metazoa > Mollusca > Bivalvia > Unionida > Unionidae > Potamilus > Potamilus streckersoni. The sequence continues at coordinate 54,703 of JAEAOA010001022.1, forward strand.
TACTGTCATAATCTGACCACGAACTTTTAACATAGCCTTATGTGGCAGTAGAAATACATCTTCGTCTCTGGTGTTAAAGGTTCTGATACCAGCTTTATTTGGTTCGTTAGAATTCTCATCAAGATACTCAACATACTCTAATTCTGTCACATCGTTGTCGATGTCATAAGTTTCTGTTAACTCGAGATAATTTTTAACAGACATTTTATTTTATTAAATTATATAAAATTTTATTGCGGCACTGTTACTTTAGATATCAATTTTTGTATGATCTTCTCACCCTTTGGTGATAATAATTTTTTTGTTGTTGTTATCATAGCTCGCTGAGTTTCTTTTGTTGGAGCGATTTCTGAGATAGCTTGTTTTATTTCAGATGCAGTCGGTGGATCACCTTTTATTTTATCAGCTATTTTTTGTCCAACCGCAGTCCCAGCGGCAGATGCAGCCCCAGTTGCAAAAGCTTTACCCGCGTCAATAGCAATTGGTGCAACTTTACGCGCTATACCCGGAATATTTTCAATAACTTTAGTAAAAATATTTCCAAAAAATCCTCCTATTATTTTTCTTCGATAAATCTTTTCTCTTTGTTTTATTATATTTGATGTTGCATAATTTTTACTTTTGCTCGCGTAGATGTAAATAATAAGTTACAACTTCATTATTAAAATGTAACTGTTCTCCAGATTGATCTGTCAACTGCATTATTATACTTGATATTTGATCTTCAACGTTTAAAGGATAATAGATAATATGTCGTGGAGTTATTTGCATGAGAGAACCTGGCGGAACTTCAGGTGAGAAACTGTAAATCGTTTGACCTTTGCTACCTTTTGATGTATAAGAGCCAGAAGCAATAGAGCAGTTTATTAATATTGTATTTACTTCTGTTATATTTACTGGCAGTTCACTATCATATGTAATAGGCTGATCAAGTGCATCATAACTTATTTTAGTAAATCCTAACAGTTGTGCAATACTTCTTTCTCATGGTTCAATATCGATTAAAATATTTTTTAAAGTTATCCTAGCTCGCAATATGTTATAATTTGCTGCCAATTCAAAATCATCAGCCACACCACCAGCTTTTGTTATGAGCTCTTTGATTGTCCTGTTTAGATCAGTAATATTATAAACTCCTTGTGGAATTTTATTTTATTTTTTGTAGATATTGAAAAACTTGTAAACGTTAAAAACTGCATTTCATCGTTAATATCAGTTTTCACGTTAGGTATAGCATTCCAGCAAGTACAAGAAATTAATCCAATCTCATATTGTTTTGTAGGATCTATTTGGATAGGTGGAATATAATTTACTGAAAAATTTGCGCTATCTATCGCAGACTCACTAGAGTTTAGTAATAATGTTGTTTGCATTCCTTTTATATTATATCATTTTACAAAATTAAGTCGCCGCGATTAAGTCGCGGTGTAAAGTTTCATATTCGTCAGATGTTAATAATTCGCTCGATCTTAGATGAACAAGTATGTCAATGATTTCATTATCAAGTTCAATACTATCATTCCCAGCTTCATTTGACGATATTAATAACATTAATCTACCTATCAGTTCAGTAGTTGAAGTAAATATTTTTACACCAGTTCCTGTTTTTTCTTTTCTATTTTTTTCTACACGAGATTTATCATATACAATAAATTTCCTTCTAAAACTCCACCCCGGATCAAAAGGTTTTGCTCTACTATTTTCTACTGTTCTTTTTTAAACGTGAGAGCAATGACACCATTTCTCATTCTATTATAAAGTAGATGCATATTCTCAATCTCTGTAGCCGTGTCTATTTCATCTTTAGCAGCAGCTCCGTCCTTAAATATTGCATCTAATCTATCGAGTAATGCTTGATATTCTACATCAGTCCACTTACTTATATTATCAATATCTTTTATATTTTCTTTCTTTAAAAACTCATCATACTCATTACCTTTTATCTCATCATTTGCTCTTCTTATAAAATGAAGTCTTTGCTCTCCAACTTCCATAAACTTTACAGTAACATCACCAACTCTTTGTTGCTCCTCTTTGATATCTTTTATGTCTCCTGATAAATTTTTTATAATATTTGTTATTCCTTGCGTTGTTAACTCTGCTAATCTTCGCTCAAGTTCAAGCGGATTGTTTATCAATCGATCTGTTTCAGCTTGTCTAGCCACAGAATCAGCTATATTTGCTGTAAGTGCCTCAATTAGTTTTCTTTTTTCTTCATCAGATCTAGTAACAAGTTTTGCAGCAGCTGCTTCCTGTTGTTCTTTAACAATTCCAACCAAACCTTTTTCCTGCAGTTGTTTAAGTTCTTCTTCTGACAGTGATTTGGTTTCAGGTTGTTTACCTAATAGTGCTTCAGTAACTGGCTTGAAAATTGTAGCTGTTGTTTCTGTAGCAGTTACTAGCCCACGTCGTGCTTATTGTACTTTTTGCTTAAGTAATGCCTGAGATTGAGCAAGTTTTTTAGATCTTCTATGTGTTGTCTGTATCTTGCTCGTTTGTTCATTATTATTATTATTATTATTATTATTATTATTATTATTATTATTATTATTATTATTATTATTATTATTATTATTATTATTATTATTATTATTATTATTATTACTATTATTATTATTATTATAAATTTTATAAAATTAAAACCCTTACTGCAAGTAAGAGTCAATACAACAGCGAAAGATTTTAGTCGGATCATTTGTAAGTTTATCAAATAAGAAAAAGTTGTATTTATCTTTTGTAGCATAACGATAAAGTTTAATAAACTTATCTTTTGTCACGTCACCGCATTGCTCACTTGCAATATTTCTAACGTCAACATTGTCCAGTCCTGGAAATAATATAAAACAACCCGTATTTCGCCTAATCAATCTGTCAACATTATAATATCCTTGAGCGAGATAAACAGAATTACACTTTTTATTACGTGACAGTGAGAAATATTATCTTATTTTATCTATCTCCTTGTTATTTAGCGGAATATCGTCAAAAACTACAATCTTATGTTCATCTGCATCAAGTTGATTAACTGGAATAAGATCTTCTGGCTGCCTAATTATAAAAAAAATCTTCACCAGCCTTAAGTTCATCACGAAGCTTGTCATTTTACTGGCTTAATAACTCATACTTATCCTGTTGTGGATTGATTGTGTAAATATAAACTCTGTCATAGTTAAAATTCTCACCAAGAAGCAAGTTCATAAGCAAATTTGTTTTCCCCGATCCAGTTCGCCCAACGACAAGATAATGACAATCAGGAAGTTCATTATGTTTGTGCTTCACCAGTCTCTCTGTATCAAAGATTAATATCAACGATTTTGCCATTCTGTATAATATTAAAATAGTGTTGATAATTTTATCAAGGATAGTAAATAATGAGCTACTATACAAAATTTGGAACACTATCAGGAGATTTATCCACGGAAAGTTATCAAGGTGACTTATCCAAATATGCAACTCTTAATCAGCTCAAAAATGAAATCAATAATTTACTAAATCTTAACAGTGTAGAACCAGATGAAGTCGTCATTTTCCAGGACAAAGAAGGACGATTACAAACGAGTGATGTAAAACTGCCAGATGTACTTGTACGAATTCCGAATGCGGTTACTGATAATATTGTAACTTTGTACAATGAAGGTATGATACGAGATTCTGGTAGGTCAGTGAATGATTTTGTTAAAAAAGCTGGTGATTTATTTAGTGGGAATATTGTTATGAACCAGAATAAGATGACAGATCTTGGAAACCCAACTATAGATGGAGACGCTGCCACTAAAAAATACGTCGACGATAAGGACGCTCCAACCAATAATGAAATAACAGCGCTCAAAATTAATTTTCCGATCACGTGGATACGTTTTCAATTTTTCGCAGAAACATAAACAAAATTAAAGATTAATTTTTTGGAAATCCATCAAATGTTAACATTACACTCGCTAATATTAACACAAAACTCAATGATATTATTAGTGGAATTCCTAGTATTGTTGAGAAAACAAGTATGGTTAAAATTCCTCACAAACAGATTAAAAATATTGTGTATACTGTTGGTACTGGTTATACTGGGTGGACACCAAAAAATAATTCTATCAAATATATTGCAGAAGTTACCGGTGTGTATAGATTGTCAGTGCTTAGCAGTGCAAAGTTTAGAATATTTACCAAATATCTATTTCGTCATCCAAATGATGACTCATCTGGAGTATTATCTGTAATAATAAACAAAAATTCTGAAGAAGAATTTGTACTTGAACCAGTTGATAAAACTTTAAAATTAGCCATTTTTCTCTGGTGTTTGGAATTTATAGCTGAACAATTAGCTCTTATTATGGATTAACCAAACATAGGACTATGTGAACTAATATTATAATGAAAAGAAGTATAGTTGATTTCAATCAAATTTCAAAAGATATTCCAGTACAGGATGTGGACGCACTAATACAATTCTACAAATATTATCATAAAAAATCTTTGGTGCGTAAAAAAATGTTACAAATACTACAACAAGATCCTTCGAGTAATATCATATCTACCGTTGTTAATGACCAGTTCTGGTATAATTTCAAGTGGGGTATCATTAAATCCTTTTTTGTTAATCATATCCGGTATTGGTGTTTCACTTACAGCGACGTGTAAAAAAGTAGAACCAAGACTTTTGATAAAGAAGCACGGTTGTTTAACATCAATTAAAACTTACAAGAAACTACTTGATCAGATCCGGTCTTACCTACGACGAGTTAAATATAATATGGATGATTTATTACGTGAATTTCGTATTATTGACAATATGTTAACAGACATTCTACCAATGAGGGTTAGCAAGTATGAAAAAATTATCAAAAACAATATGAGTAACGTATAATTTTATCTAAACTTAAGATATAATATCACTTACCTTCCTCTAATGCTAATTTAATTTCCGCCTTGTTAACTGAAACGTTCTAATGTACAGTTTAATTTTCATCCTGTTATCTGATAAAAAACTTGTGGTAGACTGATTTTAAAAACATTTGCCTTTTTTTAGAATAATCGTATTCCACGCATGCGCTATTCTAACAAATTTGTCACCTCTGTATGACAGAGCTCACTTGGATGAATCATAGCATTCCAACACCTGTTGTTTTGTCTGGTTATAAAATACATGTCTGTAGTAATATTAGTAGTAGTAGGAAAAAAGGTTTTGGGCTAAAACCCTTGTTTTCTATTACTACTAACACTTATTAAATTTAATCATTACCAGCTGTTACGAGTCTGGGCTTTTAAAATAAATAACAGAAAGAGTGAAGACAACAAACTTTGTAAAATATAACAAATAATTAATTTACCTAGAAGAAAAAATGATCTATGACAATAGCCTTGCGATTTTGCGAATACAATCCAAATATATTTTAAAAATAAAAGACACAAGTCATAGTAATAAAAAGTCATGAACAAAACTCAGTTCAAGTCACGAAGAGATTTAAATTGAAGGCAATGACCTGTCTGTTATAGCTTACTAAGTAATGCTGTGTAAATAGTCTTGTTGAATCACATAAATATTATTCCAGGTATGAATTCAAGTATAAAATTCCAATGAAATGCTTCTATGCAATAATTTTAGCAGAGCACATTTGCATATCCAGAGAAAATAATCACTTGAATTCAATGATCTGAAGAAAAAAAAATTCAACACCAAACTGGTAACAAAATAATACAATTCAAAGTGCTAGATGTTAAAGCACAACATTGCAAATTCCTCACAGTCACAAGATAATATAAATCTCTGTTTGACTTCAAGTTCCCAATTAGAATTTTCTAAAAGCAATCAGTAGCCAATGCAAAATAATGTTCTTGAACGATCCAATACGCTTTGTTACTATAAAATATAATCCTTTATAAAATTCACTTTGGAAGCATAGAGATTAATGAAGCTATTATTAGTTGTTTACATAAACGAAATAAAACAAAAATTAAAATAGGTCCAGCAGAAATGAATTCAATTCTAAAAAAGGTTAAGCCCAGTAAACAATGTTACATTACAAAAACATGTAATGAAATTTTTTTAAAAAAAACTTGAAACTGAGACAAACAATTAAATTAAATATACATAACACTGCAATAGGGAAGTAGCTAGAAAGTGTAGTACAAAATGAGGAGATTAAATATATTTTTGAATATTTATTTATACTTCTTATGTATGTATGTATGTATGTATGTATGTATGTATGTATGTATGTATGTATGTATGTATGTATGTATGTATGTATGTATGTATGTATGTATGTATGTATGTATGTATGTATGTATGTATGTATGTATGTATGTATGTATGTATGTATGTATGTATGTATGTATGTATGTATGTATGTATGTATGCATGTATGTATGTATGCATTTATGTATGTATGTATGTATGTATGTATGTATGTATGTATGTATGTATGTATGTATGTATGTATGTATGTATGTATGTATGTATGTATGTATGTATGTATGTATGTATGTATGTATGTATGTATGTATGTATGTATGTATGTATGTATGTATGTATGTATGTATGTATGTATGTATGGCAGATGGGTTGGTGGACGTGTCTATACTTACTCTCATGAATTGCTATGCAGAATGCAGTGTTCAGGCTACCTGTACCCTCATCCAAAGCCAGAGTCATCGTAACCTTTGTATCATTTAATACTATCGATTTCCATCCATGACTGGTAGAAGCATAATAACTAGATCTAAGGGCTGCATTTCCAAGTGTTAATTTAAGACCACAGTACAAACAACTATCCTTTGCGTCTACAAGAATATCCTTATTTCCAATTTGTTCAAGATAACATATGCATCCTTTCTCTGTCAGGTCCTCTTTAGTTTTCACACTGCTACCATTAATGTATACTTTTAAGCCTGATATGGTTCCGTTCTGACAGAACTGGATACCTGAAAAATATAACCAAGGACGTGAATAGACTAGTAACAAGAAAATAAAGGGAGTTTTCCCATTGGTATGCGAAAAGAAGACTACGCAGACGCTCTTTTTCAGACTGCAGAAATGCATGCAACACAGAGGCGTATTTTAGTGGAAACACAAAAAGCTCAAACTTTTTATTTTAACACATTAAATACTCAGGCAATTTGTACTAATGTGGTCAGAAGACTCTTTATGCCACTGTTGCATGTCAGCCATTATATAGATTTAGCTATGAGATCTTTACAACGGGCAAATTTGCAATAAAAAATATAGAGAAAGTTGGTCTTTGTAGATTGCAACTTATACCTCAAATACCTTTCTTTCTTTTCCATTTTTGAGTAATGATAATTAGCATCTTAAGTTTATATTTATGAAAAGGCCGGTTGGTTAGAACGTATTGCGGAATAGATGTATGGGTGTTACACTGAATGAAACAGACTTGATAATTTGACAAAATAATTAAAGATGCTAACGAAGATTCAATAGGTGATTGTCTTGCAAGTTTGAGCGTCACATATATGAAGTATGACAATTGCCGTATAAATATTTCGCTTCTGGCATTAAAACGTTAAATGCATTCATGCATACTGGATCAACTCTAAAAATAACATGGACCGAGCAAATTCTCAAACTAATACCTTCGTGTCGTTATTTCATTTAATTATCTGCGTATATTACACTGCCTATCAGCATATATGACTACGATTATAAGATGTTGTTAAAGAATGAAGGTACTTATATGAGGGTAGCAGGGATCATATCATAATTATATTGATACCCACATGTTTAACATGCGGGAGACGGCAAAAGGGTCAAATATCAATTATATAGTCCCCGTCCCATAGGTTGAACATGCTGAAAATCACGTTAATAGGGATAACATTTTGATTGATTCATGCTACAAACATACACTATTACACACAATGGTAAGGGCATTATAAGTTGAATTGCCGACGACATGCACATAAGCGAACACTTATATAAAACATACACAAAATTTGTTTTTGTCAAAAGTTTGATGTACTATAAATATCTTCTTCTGTGATTGTCGTTGTGGTTCTGTTTTCTTTCTATTGCCGCCGCTGTTATGGTTGTTGCTTTTTTAGTTTTGCCGCTGTTGCCCTTCCTGTTGGAGTTCCATTTCCAAGGTTTCAGTCTGGGGACCCAACTTTAAATACTCTTGGACGGTTTTTGGAGTCAACATTATGGGCCGAACAACATAAAAGGCTGTGCATTGGGTACCGTTTCGTTCTCCCACTTTTCTTATTCTGTATTACCTATTCCACCAGTGCAGAGAGGGCCAGTTGATTTCTAATTTTTAAAGTCATCGTTGGCCTTTCGAGGAATTTGCGGATCTAATTCTAGCTCCTTGTCTTAATCCAGGAGGCGATGAACATACTAATGAAATGTTTCACTGAGTTTTCCGAACGTATTTTTGATGAGTGTTGCAGTTGACGAGTCCGTTACGGTGGCCAGACTAATGAATGCATCGCTTTATATGCCTACGGAATGGGCGTGATGGAAACATTCATGGATCCGATAAGCGGACATGAAATAAAACAACAAAGATCTATAAAGAGAAATGTAAAAGGGCGTGTCCATGCCATCTTTCCTATCCAAAAACTTCAACACGTTTTATAATAATAATATGCTTTTCAAACACAAATGCAAAATTATTTTAACATGAACGTATTTGCAAGTTTACTACGCTGTGGAGTCAAACTTCACTTCCTGTTTTAAGAATCTGTCATTTGCCATCGATGTACATTTCGTTTCTGAGCTAAAGACATGAGATACCCATATTGGTCACAAAACTATCTTCGTAGTTTATCATCGTTTACAGAAAAGGAGTTGAAATTTTTTTCTTATTCTGGCCATATCAACATTATAACGGTGTTTTTTTTTTCTTTTTCTTGTTCTGTATAAAAGAGACCCTTTCCCGTATCTCCATATGTTTTTTTTTTCACATTTTCTTTTCAAATAGTCTAAAATTACTTCTCTCAAACTGATAATTTCCAGAGTATTGTCACATTCTGCATGAAAGGAGAGGTTCATTCAGTTGGCCAGAGCTATTGCAAACTAAGGTTCCACACGAAGTTAACGCGAGTGCATATAGTGGAAATATCTTTCGTTGCAGACTTTCTCTGGAGTGAATTGAAAGCGCCACAAAGAATCATCACATGTATAATCGTCGTATGAAATGCCGAGTGAAATTCACATTGTGTTGATCATCTGGTTCTGACGGCTGTGTGACATCCAAAGTATAAGGTTTCCACACCACGGAACATACGTTGTGTGTTCTTTGGTTTACTTTTCCGTACTTAATGAAATTTTCATGTACTATCGGTAAGGGTAAATATCCATGTTGCTGCTCACTGGATGTTATTCAAGTACAAAACAACTTTGCTGAATAACGACTGCATGAGATTGTTGATGGGAGATACACTGGCATCTTCTCCTGGATACATATCGTTCACTTAGAGAAATTTGACTTTCGAGCACACATAACTTTTATTCAGATCGAAGTATTTGATTTAAAAAAATAGCAGAGACACAGGTAGCCGAATAAGACACCAGATTAAATTCTACTCATTTGTATTATTGTACCTTCATCATTGGAGAAAGCAGGGCAAACAGACTGAGTTATAATTTTGGAACATTCGCAATAATCGAAAGAAAACAAGCCAGAACAAAAAGAAATGGACATTATTGTGTCATTCTGAAATGCATTTGAAGACGACGCTCAATATTGATGTTGCTTGATCGGTATAGGGCATTGTCACTTTTCTATATGGCATTGCTACACTGATCATCAAAATACCGTAAATCGTATCGATTAGATATTTAACTTAAGATAATAACCCCACGTGAATTATCATAGTATAGATAGTCAAATTAGGATGAAGCTTTTTTCAATTTGTAAATGAGAGAATCAGTTTCATACATCTGTTCTTGAACTTGATCATTCAGGATATCGACATGGAAGTGTTTTACCATCCTTGATATGCTATGTATACCTATAGTTTGTAACTTTTGGTACATAATTCATTATTATTTTTATTATGGACCATTCATGTCGCTACTAAAATATCAAGAGATACAAGAGCTTCTCAAAGTCTTATATTGCTAGATACGTTACCTCTGTCCGAGAAGTGTTCTTATTCAGAGAGTAGAGTGCGCTTTTATTTAACAAGTGGCTGTCAGGGTTGTGAATTCTTTGCACAGAGACGGTGTTCTTGTATTGCTAGGCAATGATTGAGCTGCATATAAGATTGTTGTTAATCCTTTTGTAACTGACAAGCCTTGTTTGGATCAAAAAGATTGTCTTAATGAAAATGAAATCCGTTTATACCCAGCTAATGCAGTTACTAGAGCTTTGGCAAATTGAGTTCTTGATCGATCAGGAAACTATTCCTTTGAGTAGTAGGAGGGGGCGAACCCTACAATTTTTTGCGACAAAATCGATTAAAGCCTCAGAATGCCAAATGGAGCCTTCATACGAAATCTCATATTTTAACCAAAAAAATAAAGACCCCATTTTACAAATGGAGCCTTAGCGATTTTGTCGTAAATACATTGTCATAACCACCCTCAAAATTGCTGCCATCTACGTCGCAAATATGTTGTCATCTCGCCCCTCCTGCTGCTGATTAATACAAATTATTTGTTAGTTTTTCACAAACAGACTAATCGATAATACTTCACCACGTAAATCAATTAAATTATTTGACTGATCGGTGAGTGTAAAATTAATTCTAGTTAGCAAATCATTTTGACATTGCATATAGACTGGATTAGTCGGATTTTCAACAATTAAAAATCCTGGAGGAGCTGTTGGTGCAAATGAATAAAGAATGTAACCTTGTCGGGCTTGATTTGATTGTTCCATATTAATTTGATAACTTCCTTCGATTACATCACACGTTAAATTAAGTGCGATCACCGATGAAATATCCACATTGTTCGGTGCGATATGTCTACCGTCGCCGTCGGGAGAATTATTATGAGTGAGGATAATAGGATTTGGCTGGCTATCTTTCCATGATTGATAAATTTTATTAAATCCTTCGTCGATGGCAGTTCTGAGTTTTTTCTTTAACTCGAGAACGTTATATCCTGGTAATTTATAATTTGGATTTTCATTTATATTTTTTTTTAATCTTGGGCTGAACTAGTTTTTGAAATCGGGCTATTTTCATCAGTGAAGAGATTAGTAATCCTCGAATTAAATATTTCCATGTCATCGATGATTTTATTACCCGCAGCGACTACACTAGTAAACTCAGCTTGTGTAAGAAGGCCAGATCTTAACGAGGGTAATAACAACAAAAAATCATTATTCATTCTATCAAGGATGTGATTTTTAATATCTACAAATGTTGGACTTGTATCATGCATTTCCAAAATTTCGTCCTCTCGTATAATATAATCATTAAAAAGTGGAATTATCCATGCATCCTCACCATATTGATCCTTATATCGATATCTTTTTGTGAAGTTTATATCCTCGAATTTTTTATAAGTTTTTGATGGATTTTCAGGTCCTATTTCATCAGTGACGTAATCAGATTTTACAGGCTCGGGCGTGGAATTACCAGCATTTCTAGGTGGATCTTCGGGCCATCCTAATACTGTTCTTATTGAACTGTTATAAATATCTACAACATACCCAGGGGAGCCTATTTCAATTGTAGATGATAATGTTGGTTCATGAACTGTTATCGCAATTTTTGATTCCCTTCTAGTAATGGATTTTATTCTACGTTGTAATTCATTATTAATTTGCTTAATTTGATAGGACCCAGTTGGTATTGAAACAACGTTCCAATCTGGAGTGTCATCTTTTTTATTTCTATATGCAAATACCAGAGAATTATTAGGTCTCTGACCACCAAATGGAACCGATCTAATATTAGGCCAACTATGATACACTCGTAATTTTGCCAACGCGATTTCCTTTACTGAAACAGGTGAAGGAAAATTCACACTGAATTTAGGGTTTGTTGACGATATTGATATCATGCTTGTTTTCCGCGGAGTGGTATTTTCTGCTATCCGCTGAAGTAGTTGAATCTCTTGCGACATTATTATTATTATTTACAATGTCTAATTTTGCAATAGATGAAAAAACGCTAGCGTTTTTAATCGTAGTATCATAAATACGTATCATCGCATAGAATTCGTCTTCGGTAATTATCGTATCATCAATCGATGATGACATCAACGAGGATAATTGTGAGTAACCGTTAGATACTGCTTGATGTTTTACTATATAGTCGTTAAGTTTTTCTTGAGAACAGGATGATATTTTTTAGTAATAGCATTTGCAATTCCAGCAAATGTTGTCACCGCGGAAATAGCAATTGGGACAGCAATCGGAGCTACCATTGTTACTGAAGACAGTATAATACCAGCACCGGCCATTATACCAGATACTGAGTATACTGTAACATCAATCGCGGTAATTCTCCTGCGATACTTTTTAATTTTTATTTCATACTCATCAATGAGTGTTTTGAGTTTCGTTAAAAACTCTTTGACGGTATCATAGCGATATTGCGATGATGGAATCATATTATTTTAAAATCTCAAGTGGTTTCTAATTGTTAAAAATTCTTATTTAGATCAGCTACAAACTCCATGTACCATACAAATGATGTCTTATTTAAATTAGGATCAGTGCTTGTTATTGTAAACCGTTTGTATTCACCCACGTCAATAGTCGTTGAAATCACGTTGTTGTATCCATATGAAGTTGATGATGATATATTAAACTGGTTCAGAGACACTATTATTAATCGATAAATACCCTTGTTTGACACAGTGAGGGTTATTGTATTCTTTTTAGGTTCCCAATCTAATGATCCAGAGAGAACTGTGTATACCATATTTATGATATTCCTCTCATGAGGAATCTTTATTTTTTCAAGTAGCGGAAGATTGTCTGTTTTAAACTTTGTAATATCCTCGATAGATTTTTTAATATTACTAATGTTATCTCTAATAATATTAAATCCAGCATCATTAATATTTTTAATATTGGATTTAATTTCATCAAAATTGGATTTAATTTCAGCGAGAGATGGAGAGGTTACCGCTGGTGTTCCAAAAAATTTATTGATAATATTTCTACGAAGGGAAGTATACGTTGTTATATGTTTTTCAAGTTCTTCATCTAAATTTTTTAATACATCTGTGATTGTAGAAACAAGTACACCTGGTTTGAGTTTTCCATCATTTGAATATAACACTATTGTATCTTCAACGACGTCGCGTCCTCGTATTAAGACATCATCCAATGAAACATTACTAGATTTCAATTTGCCCTGTCGATCTTGAAATACAACTATTTCCCCAGGATCTACACTTGACAAATTTAATGTCTCGGCGATTTCATCTTCGATTATTTTTTTTACATTTTCGACAGCGAATTTACTATCGGTTTCTGTTTTTTTTTTTACTCTGATAAAGGTCGTCCCCAAATATCAATCATTATACGAAAACGCTAACGTTTTTCTAAATCATAACGCTATCGTTTTTGCCATTGCCTGCTGGTATATTCATTAACAACAACGTGTGGTAGTTTCCTTGGAAATCTAGATATCTCTGCAAGGACGTTTAATACTTCACGACCGCATATCGGTGGATCATTTAACTGTTGTGTTGGTAGCGTGGAATAAAAAATTGGAGATGACTTTGTTATTGTGGATACATATCGCATGAATTCGTTTGGTGGAGCTAAACCATATGAATCAAAATATACAATTCCACGTGGATCAATTGCATATGCGACCCAATGAGTTCCTTTTCCGCTGCTGTTATCAAGATTGATAATACCCGTTTCATTTTTCATTGGTTTTGACGGTAATTGATCTCTCATGAAAACTCCTCTAAAGTTTTTTTATTGATAACGATTTTACATCATCAATTAAATCAAAATTGGACATTGGTGAAAATCCTAGGGATTTTTCCACTAATAAGCCGTTCCTGGTATTCTTAGGCCCGTGCCCCTGTACCAATTGTATGGGGTTCCTGGTAGTCTTAGACCCTTTCCTTTTATTTCATAACCTTTCCCAGTAGCTTTTTTCAGGGCCATTCCTGCAGCAGTACCAACGGCTCCTAACGCTGCCGCCTTCTCAACCGCTGGGGCAGCCGCTGCAATCAATGCTGAAATAGCAGCTAACAGTGGGAATATACCACCTGATTTTATCATATTGGCGATTGCTGCTTTCGAAAAATCAATTTGAACTCCTCGTTTGTTCTTTAGCGCATCATTGAAATGTTTTATTTGACGATCTGTCAATGATAATTTATGTGCACCACCGGACATTTGAGTGGGTTTCAGCGTTATTGTGGTTCCACATTCTTTAGCCGACTTTGATTTCAATTTCTTGACCTGACCATCAGTCAACTGGACATTAACAATACTATATGTCATTCTATCCTAAAACGTAATTTACACTTTTAATTGATCTTATTGTGTAAATCCTAACTACATGTTTTCTACTGGTGCATCAATAAGTCTCATTCGTCCGCCAATTCCTTCTAACAACATTTATTTATCACTGAGAATGACAGCAACTGCTCTATAATCTGTTATACCACCAGGGCGTTGTACCCAAGCTTGGAAGTATATATCAACAACAGATTGTCTCATCATGTCAAGATGTTCCAATGAAAAGTAATAAATCGGATAGTGTTTTTCAAAATCAATTTGCGATATTTGCAAACCAGTATCAACATTTTGATCACGACCCATATACGACAATATTCTATGATATACACGTGCTATGTCGTTGTTTTCATAATTAAGCTGTACAATCTCTGCTGGCTCTTGTCCGTTTATTCTCAACGAAACTTCACTTACTCCTAATTTATCAAATATCATATGACTAGATAATTGACGACCCACTCGATTTGCATCCTGTAACGCTATAAAGATATGACGTGGAGCTGAAACACCTTGTTTTGATGCTAAGTGCCATGTAAATGTGTTATCTACATTATCCTGCTTTGTATCAGTCGTTGTTGTTAGCCAACTTAGCAATGATTTTCCACCTGTGTCCATAAACGATAGTAATTGTTGCTCTATTGTAACTGCTGGTGTCAAGACGGGCATCCATAAAGTCATTTTTTTTTAAATGACTTTACCATCATCAACACCATTAGCACGCCAGATTGCATCATTGTCATTTTCCTTTCGCACTAACACGACTGTATGCTTTGCTCCATAGATGACTTTTCTGACATTTTTACAAAATCCGAATATGTGATGTAACGGAATTGCACATGAAAACCGTCGATTCTGTCCTTTTAATGCTCCTTTTCGTGTTGCAAATCCTAGATTGAAATCATCATTGACCCTTTTTAAAATGTCGAATTCAGCGGCTGGCTGGTCTTCACGGTCTGGATGAATTACAAGTTGTTGATCAGCTTCTGCAGTAGCTTGCGCAGTTCGTACTTTAATAAATTGATAATGGTCAGCATCATCAGAAGTATCCTTAGCAAACATCATAGACGGACCAGCCGACCTTGTATAATCATCAGAATATCTCGCAAGTCCGATTATTGTTGTTGCAATATCAACATTTTCTTCTATTGATTCAATTTCTTTTCCATCAATGATATATCTTGCACTGTTAAATAGCACCATAATGCCATTATTTACGAAACCAACTCGGATATTTGGGTTATCCCCATATGGTGTATCAGCTGCAACATTTGTTACAAGCTGTCCTTCTACTTCAATAAACGCCTCACACGGCAAAAAGTATCTACTTGTATCTTGAACTTGAAGTTCAACTCTCCCCCGTTGATTAGGCTCTCTTGCAGGATAGGCATAATACTGATAGTTAATTTTAGAATCATCTTTATTCACCGGTGCTGCCATATCAAACGCTGGATCAGCAATTTTTTAAAATGCCATTTATACTAAAACGTTATCGTTTTTCTAAATGTAGTAATGGCTATCATTTTCTTTTTCGTCTGACATTTTTACGATTTCCTCCAAGACCACTTCCCGCTATCATACTTGCAATATTACTACTATCTGGTGAAGTCATTGCTAATGATGCTAGTTTTTGTTCCACTGCGTTATTTATCACTTTACTGACATTTGCAGGCATCATTGTTGTTGAAGGTAGCGGTGTTGAAACCATTTGTGGTGGTTTTCGTCCGAATCTAGATTTCACCAATGACGTTATTCTATTCTTTGCGGTAGAAAAGGCCGTTCCTGCAAGATCTCCAACAGCGTTAATTCCCTTATTACGAATAACATCAATGGCTTTCATCGCTAATTGTTTAGCAATTTTTGCTACTTTTGGGGCTATTCTTGTGAATAAACCCGCTATGGTATTTCCAAGGCCGTCTCCATAGTATGCCTTATAAACGGGCAATCTTGAGTTTACCACATACACGTTTGTTGGTTTATTGTGATTATAGTGTACTATCATCTTATTTGAAATGACTTTGTAATTTCTAAATGCAAGCATTTCAGAAATGTCAATCGCTATAATAACCACTAAATTCCCCTGAAATTCCGTCCATTAACTCATCCAAGAGTTCTCGATACGTATGAATATCAATTATCCCACCTTGGAATAATCGTCTGCAAATATCAAATGCCTCATTAGTTATTTCGACTGAGTTATTCCCAGCTCGTTTACCTCCCATAAGAATCTCAAGTCGTGATATATCATTAATGATATTACGAGGACATATATGAGAATCATGATGAGAACTTCCATAACCCTCTTCTGAAGAACTTGCTAGTTCGGAAACGTTTTGAGTTTCTGGAGCTGGTTCGGAAACGTTTTGAATTTCTGGAGATTGTCGACCTCGACCTCGACCTCGTCCTCGACCTCGACCTCGACCTTTTTGTTGTTCTTTTCGTTGTTGTTGTTGTTCTTTTAGTTGTTGTTGTTGTAAATCATACATATCAATCCCCAATTTAAAAGATTTGTACTCCAATGTATTCTTTTTTAAATTGCCGGGGATTCCTTTATTAATTTTATATATCCAATCCACCCATTCATCTCGTTTTATTATGTTTTTTATACTCGTCTTTTAAAAATTCCCCCCTTTTTCATAATAACGTTTGACAGCGAAGTCACCAAATTTTATATAGTCTTCAGGTTTCAGCAATTGAAATTGTTTGATTTCTTCTATAGCTTCATCAGTGAATTTCTCGTTAAAAGGAACACTTTTTTAACGGGGTCATCATCAATATTAATATTACCCATTTGTTGTATTTCTCGCTGAGTTTGTAACTCACCTGAAAGCTGTTTTATTCCCTCCTGAGTTTTTTCAGTCTCTGTAGCAATCTTTCCCAATACATCAATAATAGGTACTGCTCCTTCTTTTGGGATGTCGCCGTATATAGCACGTTTTGTTGCAAGTTTTACATCTTCAGTGGCTTTAGTTACAGGAGCAAAAAGCTGTTCACTCCCAACAGAAAAGTCAGTCTGCGCTTGCTGTCTAAGTTGTAGTTTATCTCGCACGTCATCTCGAATCGGTATAAACTTTTTCGCGGGCTAGTCTGGTAGGTAATGCTTCTGATATCATTATTGGAAATGCTAACGTTTTTTCAATTGTGGGTTTCAATGCTTGCATTTCCAGACTCATCAATCAAACGTCTTATAGATTTCACTTTCAAAGCAATCTCTGACCGAACTTGGTACTGTTCCCCGAGTTTCTTTCTAATTGCTTTAACTACACTAAATAGTCGAATGAATAAATTAATATCATTGTTATACAAAGAAACATTAACCGCTTTTTGGATTCTTTTTATCAGTGAATACATTTTAGGTAGGACATATCTTCCATGTTTCAATTGTATATAATTCAAATTCATTCAAAAGTCTGTCTTCATTTAAAAATTCAGAAAGTACGATTCCTTGATTTCTTAAATTTGATATTTCTGTGATGATAGATGTAATATCTTGAAATTCCATTTATTGAATATTATTAATAATGTATTTTCTTATCTTTAAAATATTTTTATATACAAAAAAACATATACAATGCCTGTCTCTTCCTCATTCGAGTTCCGAGGCAAGGGAGGGCACATACATTAAAGACTTATACAATACCCTAACCCCCCAATCGAGTTCAAGGGCGGGTTATATGGGTATTAGACGTGAAATCCAAGCGAATTCTTTACAAACATTGAACATATAACATGAAGCCTCATTTGGAAACCTCTTTCGCGCCAAACGACGTCAAAGAGGCCCAGAGGGGGGACAGCACATTTTTGGAACTCATTTAGTGCCTTCGCATTAAATAAGCCCAAGAGGCCACAAACATAGATCTCCCAATTGGAAGCTCTAACGTAACAAATTCTATATTAGGTCTTCCGGAAGATATGTTGTGGGGGGGACAGCACATTTCATATAGGATGATTATATATACAATGCGATTATATAGGATGATTATATATACAATGCGATTATATAGGATGATATATATACAGTGCGATTATATAGGATGATTATATATACAATGCGATTATATAGGATGATATATATACAATGCGATTATATAGGATGATATATATACAATGCGATTATATAGGATGATATATATATATATATACAATGAGATTATATATATACTAGGGACAGCACATTACATATAGGATGGTTATATATACAATGAAATGATAGGATGGTATGATAGGGACAGTACAGGACGATGCAAACATAAAACGACGGGGCGGACATACACCCAATCTACCAATCAAAAGCAACCCAAGAAATTAACCATGGTTGCAGTTGAAAAAATTCAACCACACCATGTCAATGGCGTGGGAGTTTTGATTGGCAAATTTGGGCTTCGCTTAAAGCCCCAAACTTTTACGGCTCATATTATATATAAGGTGATAATAAGAGCAGTATCGATAAGCGAGTGTGTATTTATTTTCCTAGCATTTCATAGTGAAAATTGTGTAGTAATTTCAATGGAAACTAAATATGTAAATAAAACATTAAAACAAGAAATACAACTGTTAAATAATAGCAATTTTTTATTAATTTCTATAATATTACGATTAAATAATCGTAATAATAATGGATTTACATGACGAGATAACTCTGTCATGGGATCCCTGTCAATTCAGGACCTGCTATTTCTTGAATCGAGAATGATATTTTTCTGTGTCATTGATAATTTTATTACATGTAGCACCACACTAAAAAAACTAAATTACATGTAATGCGCTTTATTATTTTGACCTCACATACAATCTATTTTAATTTGTAATTACAAAGTAATTTCATTTTCATACAAAATCTAAACCGCGCTGTTAACGTACGTAATTGGGATTTTTAAAAAATCTATTAATAGAACCTTGACCCAGTGTCTTGTGTTACACACGCGCGTTTCGGTACAATAACCATATTTACTATTTGTTTATGTGGCTGTTCCGGCTGTTCCAGCTACTGTCATTTACTTTTTTAATACATGTATGCGTGGATATTGCGAATAAGTATTGAAAAAAAAATATATGTACATAATGATATTAACGCGCGAAACGTTTTTAGCGTTTTGCCCTATGGAAAATCGACTACTTTACCCCCTGGTAATTGGTCTGAATTGTAAAATCATGCAAAAATGACTAAAATAGCATAACTTACTATTGAAAGTTATCTAGTAAATAGGAAAACTTTATTCTATGTCCATTTTTCTTTGAGATAGCTGTTTGATAAATCCCTTCAGCAACTTTTCGTACTGAAGGCATACATATTCCAAAATATTTTCCCGCAGCATTCATTGAATGAAAAACTCTTTCTTCATTTGTCGTTGTATCAAATGATTTAACTCCCTTGCGTCGTTTAGAGCATTTCCCTGTCTTTCCTCTTTTTGTATTCTCTCTTTGAGAAATGAATTGTAAATTGGAAATCACGTTGTTTAAAGGATTAGAGTCAATATGATGAATAACATTACCATCTTTAATCAATCCATAAAATGCTTCATATACAATTCTGTGAACGTAATAGTTCTTTCTTCCAGCAGTAAATTGCAAGTATCCTTGTTTATTAACAAAACCAATTGGCTTTTTCAGTCTACAGTGTCTAAGATCACCATCAGCAGATATTTCATAATTAACGAGTATTGGATGTGGTCTGAATTCTTGCTCCATTTATATATAATAATACTATTTGTCTAATTCATTATTTGCTTTAATTATAAATCTATTAATGTAGTCTTGAGGGGTTTTTATGATTTTGTCTTTGACAGAGTCATGGTTAGGGTTAATGATAGCGTTTTTTATTCGTTTATCATAATAACGTTTTAATTCTCTAAACCGCTTACCCCCACAATTGATACATAATTGTGATTTTCCTCGCACACCCACCCCACAATTTATGCATGGTGCCGGGCCTGTCGAATTATTTCTGACACTCTGTAAGTGATATCCACAGAATTCACCTCTACACGATTTATTACATGGGGTTACTGATCCAATCATAAGCCATTTGCAATGATTCATTATATATCAACAAAATTTTCTATTTAAATGTTTGCTTTATTTATATAAATGAAGAATTCAAGAGATTGTCGGCAATCAAGCCTTATAAAAATATTAAATTCAATCTTGATAGAACCCTCGAAGACGTACCAAAAGAAAAAATAAATAATAGAAGTCTGATTAGAAAAATACGAGATTGTGTTCATGAGTTTAAACAGGACGGCGCATCACACACCTGGTCAACATTTAAAATTGATAGTGTTGTTGATGCTAGAATGAATGATGAAACAGCAGCTATGATACTATCACAACTTGGCAATAAAAGGTATTTTCTCAGAGTGAAATT
This sequence comes from Potamilus streckersoni, assembly GCA_016746295.1. Classification (NCBI taxonomy): domain Eukaryota; kingdom Metazoa; phylum Mollusca; class Bivalvia; order Unionida; family Unionidae; genus Potamilus; species Potamilus streckersoni. The sequence continues at coordinate 75,466 of JAEAOA010001022.1, forward strand.
CATTATCAATTTAGAATCGGGCGATTGGGTTATAAGAGACAAGTTTGAGCCAATTCTCAAAGATAAGACAACAGTTATTGTTAGCCGTGATTCCAGACCAGGGCTGTTAACTGGAATTGATAAACCATACTATGAAAAAGCGTATCCAGAAACAGCAATTGTTTATGGGATGTATCCGTTAAATAAGAAACCTGACATTGGAAAACTAGCACCAATGAAACAGTCAATGTCAGTGGAAAAAACCACTCAATTGTGTGGCACAACGTGTCATAGAACACTTTACAAATGCACTCCGTGGGAATAAATTAACCGATCTAAGACGTAAAAAAATAGATCAATGGGAGCTAACAGTGAAAGAGAACGGAGCAACTATTTCCGATATAGATAGATTGGAAAAGTCGTTGAGATTTCCGATAACCGTTTCAACGATAACTGGCGAAGTATTATACGAATCGAAATACAATAAAAACGGAGCTCCAATCAAAATTATTGATCATAACAAACACGCATGGACATCCGCGGTTACAATATTCCAGCGAGACAGAACAGTGAAGTATATCCCAGGAGAATTTACCAAGGATGGCATTCTCACTGAAGAAAGATTATTCGATTGTCATGCTCATGATGTTGCATATAAAAGCAATAATTTGCAACAAAGACATCTCGCGGATGTAAAATAAATTCATGCGTTAAATGCTATTCCCGATAAATCCTTCAAAGAAAAATTGGCTTCATTGTTGGTCAAATCAGCTATGAAAGGCAAATTGGTGTTAGGTGCTGGTAATTAAAAACATTAGTGGTTTTATAGTATGAAATCTATTTATTATTCTCCGAAAGGATACTGGAGGGGTAAAGCAGCAATCAGTAAACTCGCTAACGTTGCAAAAGTGAAAAAGTCCACTGCGAAAGATTGGTTATCCAAACAAGCTATATGGCAAATTTATCTACCACCGCCTAAACAAATTAATTATTCTCATTTTGATGTTACCATACCCAATGAAGTTCATCAGGCTGATTTATTGTTTTTACCACATAACCATGGTTACAAATACGCGCTAACTGTAGTTGATATTGCGAGTCGATTTAAACAAGTAGAACCATTAAAAACAAAGTCAGCTTCTAAAGTCGCTTCTGCATTTGAAAGGATTTATCGACGAGGTCCTCTAAGATGGCCAAATCTATTACAAGTTGATCCTGGCAAAGAGTTTCAAGGTGCTGTTCTATCAACAATGAAAACTCATAATGTTACAATACGACGGGGACATACTGCGTTACATCGTGATCAGGCAATTGTAGAATGATTTAATCGAACTCTTGCAGAACGGTTATTTGGATATCAATATGCAAAAGAATTCATCCAAGAAAAACGATCTCGTGAATGGGTCCAAAGGTTACCGAGTGTAGTTGCAGCGTTAAATAACGAGATTACTCGAATTATTAATATGAAACCAAATATTTCAATAAAAAAATATATACCCGAACAACCACAGCGGGTTAGCACTCAGCCACTTTTCGGTGATGTTACTGTGAGATATTTATACGAACCAGGAGAACTTGAAGGTGGTAAAAGAAGAGCTATTGATCCTATATGGAGTGTTACTACGCATAAAATTTCAACCATAACGCGATCAACTGGTAGACCTCCAATCTACAGATTGGATTCAACTGCACCTCAGCGTGGTTTTACACGCGAACAACTACGAGTCATTCCAGACGATACTCAATTACCGCCACATGGTCTTAACTAGCTCCGTTACGTCTATTACACTCAAGACAGGTCAACATCATATTGTTTCTGACATGACCAAGACTTATTTTTTCTGTCTACGGTGAATTGTCGAGGGTCTTTATCCGAATACTGCCAGTGCATTATACAATTGCAACTGGCGCAGTGATTATTCTGTTGTTCTTTTAATGCGATTATTACTTCAGCATCAATATCAAATTCTGTTGTTTTTTTTTTGTCCTGTTGTTTGTAACCAGAGAGTATTTTATTAATGATGCTAATATCAGTGTTATCATCGTTTGCATTAAAATCATCATCGAAAACAATCCTTCGTAGTTGATTTATTCGTCGTACTCTGGACACTGCGAGATAGACTAAATTTGATCATTCAATGCGATTATCAACTATCCAAATAGTTGTATTCGTGATGGTTAATCCTTGTGATGAGTGTATTGCTGTTACATAATCAAGCGTCCATGGTGATTTATCAGCGCATAATGCATCTTCTACAGCATTGATATCAACTAGCACAATATCATTTAACACTAGAATCTGTTTCTCCGTCTGGCCTGGAATTTCAACTTCAATATTCTGCTTTCGTGTATCCAATGGTCTATAACACAACGGTACTGGAAACGTTGGGAATTTTTTCTTGTGTAGCTCAAACAACTTTTTCTGAAGTGCGTCTCTGACTATCTTTCTACTTGCTACTACAAAATCATTTGGTCTCCATGTTTCCCAAAAATCATTCATAGGCGTTTCAGAAATTATTTCACGCGCTACTTCACATTGAATTCTATCGGGTTGTAATCTAATTAGTTTTTTAAACTCACGTAACTGCTCATCGAGTGCTCTATAGTCAGTATCAATTTCTTCGTAATAATCAACAAATCCTTTTAACCAATTATGTGGACTTCTACCAACAAATGGTGGTGGTTGGCCATGATCGCCGCACAATATAACTTTTGTATTATTTTGCAATAACCAATCAAGAAACATTTTTAATACATCTTCTGAAACAATACATGCTTCATCCCAAATAATAACCGCTGGAATAAATTTCTCACCCATTCGCTCAGGAGTCCAAGTATCGCCCTTGTATCGAAAAAAACTATGATACGTGCAAGCTTCAACGGAAAATCCTTTGGATTTTTGGCGTTGTTTTATCTCTCTCGCTAGTCTATGGGTTGGTGTGAGTACAATCATGGACGTTTTCTCTCGATATAATTCTATAGCACGTGTTGTCTTTCCAGATCCACCACAACCGTTTAAATAAACTGTTTTATATCTACAAATTGGATCTGATATCGGTGGTGCTTTAGACAGAGAAAATCCTTCGGATTTTTCACTGATAGAATTATCGTTTTTTAGGTAACTGCTTTTAATCTCAAGGTCTGCTGATTCAGAATAATCGCATTGTATTTCACGTTTAATTCGCCATGTTCCCCAAGTCTCTTCGCTATTAGTAAATTTAGTTACCTCTTTGATATATTTTTTATCGACATACATCGAATCAATTGCAACTCTAACTGCTATACTAGGAAATCTATTTATCATTGCAAATAAATTGATAGATGCATAACCCAGCATAGAAGCCCTTAAATGTAGATATGCAGAGCTTTCTCCATCACTGTAAGTAACAATTCTACCTAAATTTGTTTTTTTGAACAAGAAGGCTGTTTTACAATTTGCGTATCTATTTTTCTCTACTGCATCTTTAATAACGAAGTCGTATTCGGCATCATCTATAATCAATCGTGAGGATTGTCTTTTAAAGTTGAATTTTTTTCCACCTTGTGTAAATTTACCGATTATTCTTCGGCTGAGATCATTTGCTTCACTATTTCGTTGTCTAAAATATTTTTTGACCATTCAATGATGTACTCCTCGACAGCATCAATATGTTTTCTAGACTTATCGATTATACTATCAAGACATTCTGGTTCTGGTAACCAGACATTGGTTTGTTTTTGATATGAGATAATCGCTTCGCTGACAATCAACGAAACTAACATTTTACAATCAATCATATATCGCAATAACACTATTGGTAACCACATCTTTTCAGCCATGTGTCTACCAATCCAAACATAACAACACGGATGAAGTCCTTCAGCGAATTCAAATGATACTACGCGAGCAAAATCGGTCAAATCAAAATCAGGCAGTGGTCCATTAATAGCAACGCGAGTCATTTCATGTGTGGGATGTCCAAACCGTTTAAAATACTCACCAGCGAATCCATATCCTAGAAAACTTCCTGGATAACAGGCAACGATATCAACTGATATCATACTTTCACGATTGTACTTAACGTTCCATAGACCGCCATGATAATATTCCAGACAGCTGGATTGAACATCCTGTAAAAACTCTTTTCGTGTTGGTTTCCAATTATTTTTCTTTCTTGCAAAATGAGCTGCAACCGATGGAATTGTAAAACAATTTGTAAGTAACTGTTCGTAATCGTCGGATTTTTCATTAAAAACGCTAGCGTTTTCACTGAGACTTATTGCTAGATTTTTCATCCTATTATGTAGACTTTCAGTACGATATAATTCACCGTTAGGTTTCACAAATTGATTGAATTGACATTCTTCATCTTCAAAACTATGAAGTAGCCATACTGATACAGGGTCGTATTTACACAAACTAGCAATAGCCTTATCAATAGCATTTATCGGATACTCACCAGGCCGGGGCTGATTTTGATCATCAAGTCTGATATCTAATCTCGTTCCGGGACCACAGTAACTATATCCTGGAAGGTGTTTTTCTCCGGGGTATTTTGCCCATGGGGTTCCGGGGAGTTTTCCAAGTTTTGCGGCAATATCACCTCCGAGTTGTTTTTTTTAAAAATCTAAATTTTTTTGTACCACATGTTACACACTTACCAGTAAGCGCTAGTCTATTGTTTTTAGTTGTAATGGTTGTCTGATCGGTTGTATCAGTACGCTGTTTACATTTAACACAATATAAATCCATAATTTATATATAGAGTTATGAATATAATTGATTTTTCAGCGACTAAAAGAAGAGAACCGGTAAAACACCACGCAGCGCTTCCGAATTCTGTCCGTGCCATTATAATCGGACCATCTGGATCGGGTAAAACACAATTGCTGCTTAATTTGATAATGCGATTTATAAAGTGGGATAAATTATATTTAGTTGCCCCATCCGTAGATAATCAACGGTGCTATGAAGTGCTAAAAGATTATAATGAAAATGCATCAGAAATTAAAGGTGAAAGTGTAATCGACTTTATTACTGATATTAATGATGCACCATCAGTAGAAGATCTCGATGGAGACATAAACAATCTTGTAGTGTACGATGATGTAATGTTAGATAATCAAAAGAACCCTGCTAGAATATTTTCCCGAGGTAGGCATAAAAACACTGATGTGATATATGTCACTCAACGATACACTCAAATTCCAAAAGTGATTCGCGATAACTGCAACATTCTTGCTGTATTCAACGGCGTTGATACACATACGCTACGAAATATTTGGCAGACATGGTGTTCCGATATGGACTTCAATGGATTTAAAAATTACTTTAGTCATGCTCAGTCAGTCCCATATGGATTTATAACAATAAATTTACACGACCCTCGGTCACGATATCGTATTGGACTTGATCAAATATTTGGTTAAATAATTTGTATTAATCAGCAGCAGGAGGGGCGAGATGACAACATATTTGCGACGTAGATGGCAGCAATTTTGAGGGTGGTTATGACAATGTATTTACGACAAAATCGCTAAGGCTCCATTTGTAAAATGGGGTCTTTATATTTTTTTGTTAAAATATGAGATTTCGTATGAAGGCTCCATTTGGTATTCTGAGGCTTTAATCGATTTTGTCGCAAAAATTTGTAGGGTTCGCCCCCTCCTACTACTCTTTGGCTGACGCATTCATTGGTTCATTCTTTTGATGAGGTCACATTTGCTCATGTTGCTGATCAATAGTAATTATTAATCATTGTGATCCTCTTTTATCTGCTCATTCTCTTATTTCTAATCAGGGTGACTAACAAAGATCACTTGTCGAACAGGAAAACGATCATGAGGTCTCCTTTATATTTCTGATGTACATTATCGAAACTGACACCGCAGAGGTATCAACTTTATTTTTAAACATTGGGGTCCTTATGAGAAACAAGATACTACTTGATCTCCAGGCTGACGACGAGTGGTCATTAAGTTATCAAACTGTGGTACCTATGTCATAAAGAAAATAAATTCTTAATATAGCCCATGAAATTCATTTAGATGGTCATAATGAGTCATTAAGACCAACCCTAAAGATCTTACGTTATCGTTATTGGGACGAATACTAAAATGGATGTTTCCAGGTATTCAATATATTGCTTTAGGTGTTTTTGAACTAACTTTTGGACATATTGTCCATGAACCACTACAGTACTTAAAGGAAAACCTTCTTTTAACAGAGGATTATGACATTAATCTTTCAAAGTAAGCCTCTGATTGCAAAATAATATGATATAATCCTCTGTCTACTCACTTAAAAATACAATTAAGGAAAGTCAAAACAACACGTGTGAGAACTGTTCAACCTTGTAATAAGGTTTTGTCTCTCTTGCCATACTTAAACCATATCTTCAGGTTAGATATTATTGCTCTGACAAAGGTAAAATGAAAGCGATTTCAATGATATCAATGCTCCTGGGAGGCGGGAACAACAAACGACTCATCTACCAATATATTTGTTTAAAGAGTTTTTGGATCGAAATAGCTCTGAGCAGCAGAGAGGGTGAACAGACAACTTTGCCTGAGACGTTTTTTTTTTTTAAACTAAAGGTTCCTGCAAGGGCTGAGAAAATAAAACGTCAACAACGCTAAACCAAAGTCTCTTTCCACACGATTATGTATTTAATCGTATAATAAAATCTTTGGTTAGTTTATTTTTGTTGACGTATTTTTATGATTTTGTCAGGCGATTTTGTTTACGAGTAAAGCGACTCAATTGTTGTTCTTCACCCTCTCTGCTGTTCCTGACTTTGACAATGGAGTTTAACCAAATATTTTATCTAGACCTACACGATATCTTGATCTTGGATCATGTAGATTTATCGTTATAAATCCAAACGGAACAGATTGTGCTTTAGAAAAGAAATTTTTAAATTTATTCATATCCATGTCCCCTGAACACCAGGTATAATAAATATTCTGCAAAGTATAATTATCTACTCCATTAAACACAACCAAAATATTACAGTTATTTCTGATCACCTTAGGTGTTTGTGTATATCTTTGTGTAACATAAATTACGTCTGTATTTTTGTGTCTAACTCGAGAAAATATTCTAGCTGGATTAGATTGTTTGTCCAGCATCACATCAACATATACTACGAGATTATTAATGAATGCATCTAAGTCATCTACAGAAGGGGCTTCATCTATATCTGTGATAAAGTCAATAATATCGTTACCGTCTTTATTAAATGATTTTGCTTTCTCATTAAAATCCTTAAGTACTTCGTAGCAATGCTGATCATCTACAGACGGGGCTATTAAATATAGTTTGTTCCATCTCAACCACCTCATTAATAAATTTAACAATAAGTCTACGTATGTTGGTGAGAAACACCTTCCTGGATATAATTAATGTGGTCCTGGAACTCGTCTCGATATCAGACTCGATAACCAAGATCGACCAAGACCAGGAGAGTATCCAGTAAATAAGATCGATCACGCATGTCACATTCATGACGTTGCTTATAAAAATCCTGATTTGCAACAACGGCATCTCGCAGATGTGAAATGTATTCATGCATTAAATTCTATACCTAATACATCTATTAAAGAGAAACTCGCTAGTTTCCTAATAAAATCTGCTATGGAAAGTAAAATAATGTTAGGGGCTGGTAATTAATTGTATAATTATTATAATGGAATCTATTTATTATAGTCCTAGAGGGCATTGGAAAGGTAAAGCAGCGATCACTAAACTTGCAAAAGCAGCAAAAGTTTCACGTTCTGTTGCTGCAGCGTGGTTAGCACGACAGGCAATATGCCAAATTTATTTACCACCACCAAAAAAATTCAATACGCACATTTTGATGTCAGTGTTCCTAACGAAGTTCATCAAGCAGATATGTTGTTTTAACCACACGATACTATTAAAACACGTGGACGAAAGTCACGCACGTACCAATACGCATTGACTATTGTTCACGTTCCAAGTAGATATAAAGAAGCTGAACCATTATCAACAAAGACATCATCTGAAGTTGTTTCTGCGTTTGAGCGAATTTATCAGCGAGGACCATTACAATGGCCAAAACTACTACAGGATGATCCTGGCAAAGAATTTTTTGGTGCAGTATCATCGTTGATGAACAAGCACAACGTTAAAATCAGACAAGGACACACGGAGATTCATCGTGATCAGGCAATCGTTGAACGATTTAATCGAACACTTGCAGAGCGGTTATTTGGTTAACAATATGCAAAGGAAATATCTGCTGACTTTAAGAAAATGGATAGATCTCGTGAATGGGTTGCGAGTTTACCGAATGTGATAGCTGCGCTGAATAAGGAAGTTACTCGTGCAACTTCTATGAAACCGTCTGATGCGATCACAAAAAAAATATATACCGATAAAACGTAAATCTATTTCTCAACCAGTACTAGGCGATGTTATGGTTAGATATTTATACGAATCTGGCGAACTCGAAAGAGGCAGAAAAAGGGCAACTGATCCTATTTGGAGTGTGACCACACACAAAATATCCAGCGTGGTAAGGTCCACAGGTAGACCTGCAATCTACAGGTTAGATTCAACTGCTCCTCAACGTGGATTTGTACATGAACAATTACAAATAATTCCTGACGATACGCAATTACCACCGAGTACACTTTTATAAACTTGCAAATCCTCTACGTCGATTACACTCCAAACAGGTCAGCATCACATTTTCATGCGTGTGACCAAGACTACTATTAATTCTATCAACGGTAAATTGTCTTGGGTTATTGCTCGAATACTGCCACAACATTATTGCATTGCAATTTGCGCAATGATTATTTTGTCGTTGTTTTAACATCATAATAATATCCACATCTATATCAAACTCGCGATTATTTTTTATCACACTGCTTATAGCTGACTAATTTTTTTATTGATATCGATATTATTAGTGATTTATTCGGTTATTACGCAATCCATGATAACTCGTTTTAGTTGTGATATTCTTCTAACTCGAGATACTGCGAGATAAACTAGATTTGATCACTCAATACGATCATCGACTATCCAAACTTTAGTATCAGTGATAGTTAATCCCTGCGACGAATGAATTGTTATAGCGTACCCTAACGTCCATGGAGATTTATCCATGTTTATCGCGCTCTCGACAACATCAACAGCGACAAGGACAATATCATTTAACACAAGATTTTGTATTCGGACACTTTCAGTATCTTCACTAGGAATCTTAACATCAACATTTTGTTGTATAGTATCTGCAGGGCAATAACACAACGGTACAAGTAACTTTGGGAATTTTTCCTTGTGTAACGCATATAATTTATTTTGTAGTTTGTCGCGAACTATTTTTCTACTGGCAACTATCAAATCAGAAGTTTTCCATAGGGTCCAAAAGTCATTTATAGATGTTTCTGGAATTACCTCACGCATTTCTTCACACTGTATTTTATCTGGTTGTAGTCGTATTAATCTTTTGAATTCTTTCAGCGACTCATCAACAGCTCTATGATCATCAGATATTTCTTCATAATAAACTACATTATTCTTTAGCCACTCATGTGGAGACTGCCCAATAAAGGGTGGTGGTTGACCATGATCACCACACATAATCACAGCAGTATTCTTTAGTAACAACCAATCAAGAAATATTTGTAATACTTCCAGAGGCACCGTGCATATCTCATCCTATATGATAATTTTAGGTATATATTTTTCACCCATTCGTGATGGGGTCAATGTATCTCCGCACCATCTAAAGAAACTATGATATGTACACAACTTTACATTTCGTTGTTTTATTTCTCTGGCGAGTATGTGCGTTGGTGTTAAGACAATCATATCTAAACTCATGAATAAGTTAATCGCGCGTGTTGTTTTACCTGAACCTCCACACCCATTAAGATAAACGGTCTTATGTCTAGATACAGGATCATACACGGATGGCGCAGATGATTTTGATACTTGATTATTTCTGTAATATGTTTCCTCAATTTCAACATCGGCAGATTCACAATAACTAAGTATATTTTCTTGTTTTATCCTCCACGGTCCCCATTCATCATTACCGAGATTTAATAAATCTTTATATTTTTTGTGTATATAAAATGAATCTGTCGCAACTCTAACAGCGTAACGAGAAAATCTGTATATCATCGATAATAGATTTATCGAAACTTAAGCTAGCACCGAAGATCTTAGATGAGTAAACTGCGGTGACTCGCCATCAGTATAGCTCACAAAGGTACCTAGTGTTGTTTTGTCTGATAAATAGGCATTACATCGACTTATACATGTGTTTTTCTCCATCGTATCAGCGATTATAAAATCGAGTTCAGCATCGTCTATGATCAATATTGTACAAGTTCGTTTCTGATCATGTGATCCTGATTGTGTAAACTTACCGATTATTTTTCTGCTGAGATCTTTTGCAAGTTTCTAATCGTGTTTTGCAGGTTCTGGTAACCAAACTTGCTTCTGCACGCGATATGATATAATAGCTTCATATACTTTCAACGATATTAAAACTCTAGCATCGAGCATATATCTTAGCAGAACTATTGGAGCCCAACATTTGTCAGTGAAATGTTTTTCAAACCACGCATAAACAATCATATGGAGACCTTCTCTAAACTCAAACAACTCTACATAAGCAAATCCTGTTAAATCAAAATCTGGTAAAGATCCATTTATCGCAACTCTCCATATCCAAGAAAACTCAAAGGATAACACGCTACCATATCAACTGAGATAACGTCATTTTAATTATATTTAGTATTCCACAATCCACCGTGCCCGTATTCTATACAACTTCTCACGACATCTTCAAGAAATTCTGATCGTGTCGGATTCCACGAGTTTTTCTCCTGAGCGAAATGAGCAGCTACCGATCGTACGGTAAAACAATTACTTAGTAATTGTCTAACTTTGACATCGTCAGAAGTATATTTGAGCGAAAGGTTTTCCATTTCTTTGTAAAGAGATTCTGTACGATAAATATCACCGTTAGACCGTACAAACTGATCATAATAATCATATTCAGAACTCTGAAATAACCACACTGAAACAGGATCATATTTACTAATATCACTGATAGCATCGAATACATCATCGTGGTAAAATTTAACCGTTCTTTCTCGTGGAAATACAGTTACAGCATCAGTCCATGCATGCGCGTTATGATCAATAATATTTATAGGAGCTCCTCTAGATTTATATTTTGTTTTGTGCAAAATCTCTCCTGTCAACGTCTTCACTGTTATTGGAAATCTTAATAACTTTTCTAGCTCAGCAACGTCGCTAATAGACGCTCCAATGTCTTTAACTTTTCAAGCTCACATATTTATTTTTTTACGCCTTAAATCTGTTAAACCGTTTCCCCGAATTGCGTTTGTGAAGTGTTCTACAATTCGCTCTGCTACACAGTTTATTCTCGACATTTTCATTTTCTTGAGATCCTTTACGTCAGGTTTATCATTTAACGGATAGAGCGCGTACACAACAGCAGTTACTGGATAAGATCGCTCATAATACGGCTTGTCTATTCCAGTGAGTATTCCTGGTTTAGAAATTTTACCAAGGATAATATTATTTCCTGATTTCTGGACTGATTCGCGTTTGTCTCCGATGATCCAGATATCATCCTCTATATTTACAATAAATTTTACTAAAATAATATATTTTTGAACATCAAGGTAAACTATGATTTCTCTTGCTCGTTTGTCATTCATAAGATAGATATCCTTTCCAATCCTGAATGTGGACCAAACATGAACTGCACTATCGTGACGAAACTCCTTCTTGGCTTCACTAATGCGTTTCGTTATATCCGCATTTATTAAAGCTAGATCTTTCATCGAGAAACTAAATTTGTGTAGCCTGTCAAGATCAAATCTAGATGCGACAGGCTCAATTGCGGGTAATTCCTGCATATTATAATTAAGGCAAATATGTATCTAAATTGAAGTATTAATCATTTATATATGATTCTACCAAATCACAATTGCCGCTGGCTTAAGATTGGTCACACGTCTCCGTGTAACAAAAATGTGCAAACGATTTCTGCAGTTATCACATGCAATGCGTTAGAAACGGAAGTCTAGGATATACACCGTGTATACTGTGTGGTGTTGGTTTGCGAGGAAAGACTCACCTTTGTGCGCAGTGTGGTGGTAAAAGATACAGGAGTTAAAAAGATATTACGATGAAAAATATAACTCTGAATCTATTATAAAACGCGAAGAAGATTATCCAGCTAGATTTTCAAAACAATGATTTAAACAAATAGTATAAAGTATATAAATGGAGGAAAATGAGTTTGTGCCTCATCCAATCATAACCAATTATGAAGCGAATCGTAATGGTATCATTAGGAATTGCAGATTGAAAAACCAGTAGGTATTGTTAACAATGCTGGTTATCTTAGGTTTAGTACAAAAGGAAATAAAAATTATTTATCACATAGATTTATCTTCGAATGTTTCTTGGGACCGATCAAAGACGGGTATGTGATGGACCACATCAATAACAATAAACTTGACAACTCACTTCAAAATTTACGTATTATCACGCATAGTGAAAACTGCAAATTTGGAAGAGCTGGCAGCGTATGATTTGCAAAAGCTATTAAGTCCGTGAATAAAGAATCTGGAGAAGAAATTATGTTCAAGTCAATTTATTCCGCTAGTAAATATTTTATCATAGCGCCCCCCTCAGTGAAACGTTCAGCTGATGGTATTATTAGATCTACTTATTCCTTAAAATTTGGATAAAATATCATGTTCAGGTACTCAGATAATTAAGCGAGACCTAGGCAAGGATAAAACTTGTCAGTATTGTAGTTATTGTTATTATTTAGTTTGCAATCTGCACATATCATTCAGGAAATATTATAAGATGGTTCTCCAAAAAGATACATAAACCCCTGGGGTTTTCAACCAACAAAAACGAGCAAACTTAACAAAAGTCTTTATTCGCACACTTATAATCAGATATATCATAATTCTTTGATGGAGAATCACTTTATACTAGTGATTGATAACATAGTAACGTTTTACAAACCTACCAGTGGTCTTTTCAATGCTAATTCGGCAACTCATTCTCTACTGATAAAATAATACTTTACACATTGTTTATGTAAAATCCGCGTACTACATGCTTTGTTTTTACATAACATCCGCGTGTAGGATTCATAGAGTCCATAGTCAATGATCATTGGCTAGCTAAGCAAAGCACGTAAATTATTGATTTACAAGGCACCTTGCCAATTTCTTGGTAGGTGGGCTGTTGTAATTAGATCCGTTATATCGATTTTATCGTAGTCCTTCACAGACAGCAAGTTTAGAATATAGCATATTTAATGACAATAAATACAAAATACGTGAAATATATACATATAACCGATTCTATAAACAGAGGACTTAACAGTAGAAGCAGGCAATAACGTATATATCTGTCTGTTTGGAATCCTATACTACATGGACTTAGATAAGTGACAGCAAAAATGCATAGCTAATTGCATGTGTAAAGCTATTTTTTTACTAAATCAAACGGCTCTATGCGCTCATATTTAGTATTATTTTGTGTTATGCAGAATTATATATATTTTCTGGAAACTGTAAAAATAAAATACCAGAAACTGTGATTGTTGTTACTTTTGGTCTAGGTAAGTATATATTAACTAATTTTCCTTAAACATATAAGTGTGTCCGTAGCTCGATTGGTAACATGGAAAGGCTGTGGTAATTGCGATTGGCGTTCAAACCATATGAAAGGCAAAACAAAATTGTCTATGGGAAAGGCGATATTATGCCAAAATATATAATTTATTGGGGCGGAGCCCCCCATCTTCATGTGCGCATACCTATCCACTACGTCAATTCGTGGTGAATTGACTTTTCGTCGATCACCCTCGGATTTGATATTGGGGATGGGTATGCAAATGTGAAGATGGCATTTGTTTATATTATCATCATCATCATCATCATCATTATATGTTATGTGTTTTTGCCGTCTTGTCCCGTCCAAAATATGTAGCGGGAACTGATATGAGATCGTGACCTTGTAACCAACTACAGGGTATTCATACAAGGCATCGTTCCTAAAGACGTAATTGTAAAACCAAAACCTAATTTGGTTCGGTCACAAAGACCAAGAGCCTTTGAGTTTCTAAAGAGTCGGTTTCGGATATTTTGGAATTCTTGCAACGCATATATAATTGGTCGCTAAGACCTACACGTGCGCAAACAAAATCCTCGGAGCCTCTAAAGTTTCGGTTTCGGGTATTTAGGGGTCTCTGTGGGGATACAACTGTGCAAGAACCTCATTAGGTTAATTTCATCAACTTGGAACGGTAGATCGAGTGTCGTCAGTTCGCGCTACATATTTTGCTAATTTTTATGTTATATATATATAAAATTCTATGTGATATGTTTATGTTATATATATAAGATTCTAAGTGATTTTGACTCATTACAGCAACTTAAAAATCAAAACAGATTTACGCTTTCATCAGATTACAAAATTTTAAAGGAAATGCAAAGTGGAATGTTAAAATCACTATCTACAGTCACTGATAATCAGATAAAATTGTTTGTACCTCTCTCAAACGCGATTAACAAAATCAAGTTAGAATTATCTCATGAATACGAAATTAGAAAGATTATAAATTATCAAATAAGACAGTTATGGGAACATTGTGAAAATGTGGAAAGTGAAAGTGAAAGTGATAATGAAAATGATAATGAGGGGCCATTAACTGTTATAATTGCAAAACAAAAACAATGGGAAAACTAATGCATATTTATACCTAAGCAATATATATTATATTATATATATATATATATATATATATATATATATATATATATATATAATATATATTTATATATATATATATATATATATATTGTAACTGTGTTGTATACGGTCCAACCATTATGTATCAGGTACTATAGACAAGTATCAAAGATATTTTTTTTTGTTTCGCGTTGTGACATCAAACGTATTAGGATCTCACATAAAGATATATATTTATAATTTCATTTCTTGTGTCCAAGATGTGATTATTTTGGTCTGTAAGTTTGAAGTGTATTCTTGATAATAACGGATTATGAACACGCAAGTATACGGGGTTTATAGGTTCTGATACAATCAACCACCCAGGCGAATCGCGCGGTGAGAATGTGTATAATATGCATCCTTGCTGTGCCTGACTAGACTTTGAAAGATCTATTTGAAAACTTCCATCCACAACGTCGTAAACGAGATTGACAGCGATTGTTGTTATGTTTACAATGCCTGGCGATATTTGTCTGCCGGCACCGAACGGGTTGTTGTTATGTTTTAGTATAGACGGTGGTGGGGTTAATTTTCTGCATGAATCACATATTCTTTTAAAGTGTTCATCAATAATATCTTTAACTGATTTTCTTAACTCAGACGAGTCAAATCCGGGAATTATAAATGTTGGTAATTGTTCTTGCGTAATTTTAAAATATCTTAGAAAAACTGTTGTAAACAAAACGGTTGGCTGGAATACGTTCATTAATTATGCTATCGTTATAAAATATATTTTGAATTGGTGGTGGTAGTACTAATCTTTGCTATCTGTTAACAAAAACATTATTCATTAACTCTAGGTCTGAAGCAACTTGATTCAAATGTTGTATTGATTCAATTATTTGATTTTTTAAATCATCGTTGTAAGAAACATTAATACTTAAATGTAAATTTTGTAGATTTTTAAATACACGTTCATGTTCAGATTAATCGTATTAGCATAAGAATTTATTAGATAAATATCTAGTGTTTTTATTGATGCAGCTCCCTCCTTGTCATCAATTTATTTTATAAAATATCCTGGTATTCGATCTATATGATGCACAACTCTATCAGCACCAGAATATAATTTCCATGGATAAGCTTCTTCTACTTTTCGATATTCTGGAAGTTGTATAAATTTTTTATCATCTGGGTCGAAGTCGGATCTCTTTGGTTCTGTTGGTCCTTGATAAACCGGTGCGATTTCAGGCCATCCTAACACTGATCTGAACGAACTCTGATAGATATCTAATCAAGGGAATTTACTTCAATTACCGTTGATAGTGTTGGTTCGTAAACAGTGATAGCTATCTTTGACTCTTTTCCGGTTATAGATTTTATTCTGCGTTGGAACTCGTCATTAATCTCCTCTATTTGATAACTGCCCGTTGAAATTCCAACAACTTGCCAATCAGGTGTTCCATCCGGTTTATTCTTATTTGCAAATACCAGTGAATTATTTGCTGGTAATCCACCGAATGGTTTTGATCTGACATTTGGCCAGCTATTATAAACGCGCAGTTAAGCCAATGCAATTTCTTATGCTTGAATTGCAGTTGGAAAGTTAACGCTAAATTCAGTACTGATTGAACTTGTATTGATATCATAGTAGTTTTTGAAGGAGTTGTATTAGTGGCGATCAGTTGCAATAATTCCCTTGACGATGTCAAAGACTCAGCCATTATTGTTATCTTTATTATTTAATTCTCAATCTTTCCACTATTGTCACTAGAGAATGCATTATTTACTGTTACAAATGCTTCATCTTTGGTTTCATTATCGTTACGAACTCCTCATCAGATATTTTACCATCACTGAGATACAAGGAAAGATGCGAGCATAATTTAGTATAGGCGGTTGTTGCTGTGTGTAATTTCATCATGTACTCGCGTAATTTATCGTTCATGCATGTAGATATTTTATTAGCAATAATACTGAGAATACCTGCACATGTTGTTGTTGTAGAAACGACAATCGTTAAAACAGCAGGAGCAGTCATAGTTAATGTTGATAATAATAATCCGGTTCCAGCAACAAAGGCAGAAACCGAGTAAACTACTACATCGATAACAACCATGCGTCTGCGATATTTTTTTTACTTTCAACGTGTATTCGTTTATCATATTTTTTAGTTCAGTTTGACACTTACACGCCTGATTATATCTGTGATGTTGAACGTCTATGAGTGACTCTGTCATTGGATTCATTATACTTATGACGTTGTCATTTAATTAAGTAATTAAAATGGGAGCTTTAGTTACAAATTACAGACACCACCAGTAATTAGCAGAAGACAAACTTCTATCCAACGATTCCAACGTAAATGTTTCTTCAGAATCTTTATCCAACATTACAGATACGGTTCTAGATAGTTTATTAGCTAATGGAGATGTAAGTATGTTAAATTCTGCAACGCTAAACACAGACAACGTATATATACCAGCGACCTTCGCGGTATGTTTGATGGTTTTATTTCGTTGTGTCCATGTCGCTGCGCCTGATCCGACGACGTACACAATGTTAATGATCTGTTTGTGAGGAATCTTAATCAGGTTCGCTTTTTGAACAATATCCGGAATTCCACTAATAACACCGTTGAGTTTTGTGTTACTATCAGTAAATTTTATATCAACATTTGGTGGACTTTCAAAAAATTCAAAAAATTCGTTATTAATTTTGTTTATATTTCTACGAAAATTTAGAAACGTTTGTATGTGATTAGAAAAATCAGTTAAAAATGCAACAACTACATCATTGCTTATCGTTAACGTAGTCGTTATTGGAATTTCCTTATCGTCAATATATATTTTGGTAACAGCATTACTATCTGTAGTTGGATATCCAAGATCTGTAATTTTATTTTTATTCATAATAACGTTTCCACTGAATACACCGCCAGTCGTCTTGACATAATCGTTAACTGACTTACCGGAACCCTGTATTTTACCCTGATCAGTAAAAGTTACAATGTTATCAGCAACTGCAGTAGGAATTCGTATAAGTACGTCTGGTAGTTGTATATTGCTTGTCTTTAATCATCCTTGTTTGTCCTGAAAAACAACTACTTCATTTTTATCTACACTTGTAATATTTAATAAATCGTCAATCTCATTTCTGAGTTGATCGAGGGTTGCATATTTAGATAAATCACCTTATTGCTGAGCTTTACCACAAGAAGATCTTCCATAAATATCTACCATTATATTTACTGATGTCTGTTCAAATGTGAAGGTGTGGTATATTCATGAACGACTTTATGAGGTGGCTTTCCTTGCGGTGCCATAGATACAGCATCAAGCACATTAAGTACTCCACAACCATATAATGGTGGATCAGTTAATGTTTGTGTTGGTAGCGTTGAATACCAGATTGGAGCAGTATTATTACTGACATGATGAAGACATTCTTTTGGTGGCGCTAATCAATATGAATCAAAATAGATAATTCCACGTGGATCAATTGCATATGCTACCCAATGCGTGCCAGGTCCAGAGTTTTTATCGAGATTAATAATACCAGTTTCATTATTGTTAGGTTGTTTTTGTAATTGATCGCGCATAAAAACTCCTCTAAAGTTTTTTTTATTTAGTTTTTTAAAAGCATCGAGTAAATCAAATGTTGATAGTGGAACTATCATCGATCTGTTCCTAGTCTTCGACCTATTCCGGACCATGAAGGCGGAGTTCCTGGAAGTCGTAGACCTTTTCCTTTTTTGATTCCTTGTCCAGTTGCTTTCTTTAATGCCATTCCAGCAGCAGTTCCAACAGCGCCTAACGCAGCAGCTTTAGCAACAGCAGGGGCTGCAGCGGCTATTAATGCTGGTATAGCTGCGAGAAAGGGAAATATACCACCCGTTTTAAAAGTATTTTTATGGCGCCTGCAGAAAGACTAAGTTTGACACCTTTTATTTGATCTTTCTGCTTCATTAAAGTTTTTGAATTGTCGATCGGTCAACGATAATTTATTTGAACCGTTCATCTGTTCTTTTTTCAAAGATATTTTTATTCCACAGTTACTGTTTGATGCTGATTGCAGTCTTTTGACCTGACCAGGAATCAGACTCACACTAACGTGATGACATGACATTATTAATATTATGAGCGATCTAATTACATGTTCTCTACTGGCGCATCAATGACTCTCATTCGTCCACCAACACCTTCGAGTAACATTGATTTATCACTAAGTATTACAGCAATTGCTCTGTAATTAGGAATAGCTCCAACATCTCTATTAGCACGAGTTCGAAAATGTATATCTACAACAGATTGTCTGGTTAAATCTAAATGTATCAGCGGAAAGTAATAAATCGGGTACAGAGTTGTAAAATCTAGTTGTGATATTTGTAATCCAGTATCAACATTTTGATCACGGCCCATAAACGACATAAGACGATGATACGCACGTGCTACATGATTTTGATCGAAATTTAACAAAATATCCTCAGATGGTTCTTGATGTCCATTTATTCTTAGTGAAACCTCAGAAACACCGAGAGTATCAAATACCATAATACTACGTGTTTGATCATTTACTCGTGCAGTATCTTGAAATGCAATAAATATGTGTCGCGGTGCAAAAACACCTTGCTGAGAAGCTATCTGCCATGTAAATAAACCGTTAATATTACTCTGGATAGCATCTGTGGTCATTGTTAACCATGATATCGCTGATTTACTACCTTGATCCATAAAAGAAAGTAACCGTTGTTCTTCAGATATCGAGGGGGATATTACTGACATCCACAGGGAAAGTTTTGTTAGTACTACAATACCAGGATCATCAGCGGGTCTCCATATTGCATCACCGTCTGTACTTTTTCGTACGAATAAAACTGCATGTTTAGCTCCGGATAAAACCCTTCGTACATGTCTGCAGAATCCAAAGATATGTGACAGTGGAATTGCACATGAAAATGCTCTCCTATTTCCTTTTAACATCGCTCGATGTGATCTAAATCCTAAGTTGAAATCTGGATCTACAGTAATAATCATTCTCTCTACATCCGCATCGGCGTTTCTGGCACAATGTCTTGGTCGTCTTATTTCATATTGTTGGTATTCTGGAGAATTAGAGGTGTCTTTTACAAACATCATTGATGGACCATCTGATCTTGAGTAATTGTCGCTGTATCTTGCAAGACCAAGCATTGTTGTAGCAACGTCAACGTCTTTGTGAATTGATTCTATATTTTTTCCGTCAATCATGTACTTAGCACTATCAAACAACGTCATAATACCATTTTTAACAAAAACAACACTAACATCGTCTGCATATGCTGCTGGTGCTGCAGGATTAGCGTTATTTAAAACTTCACCTTCAATCTCAATAAATGCTGCAGCGGGTAAGAAATATCTACTTATATCCTGAACCTGTAGTCCGATTGGTCCACGCTGATCTGGAATTCGAGCGTCATAAGAATAATACTGATAATCGCGCACAGACTCATCTTTGAGAACTAGTGCGTCCATGTCAAATGCAGAATAACTTATACGCTTGAACATCTTTTATTATTATCATCTTCGTCTAACACGAATATCACTTCGAGAAGTGAGACCACATCCTGCTATCAGACTAGCGGTTATATTTTTTTCTTTTTCCGACACTGAAACATCAACTAAGTCGGCTAGTTTTTGATTAGCGGCTTGATTTATTATTTTACTTACACTTGCGGGCATTACTTCAGTACTGGGCAATTTCACTGGTTGAGGTCGGACGGGTTGTGGTTTGCGTACTAATCGCGTTAGTCTATCTTTGATCGCTGAGAATGCTTTGCTAGCAAGGTTACCAACAGTGTCTATAACTTTTTCACAAACAACATCAATAGCTTTCATACCCAGCTGCTTTTCAATAGGTATTGCTTTTGGGGCTCTTCTTCTAAATAGACCCTGAACAATATCACCTAGTCCATCTCCGTAGGTTGCTTTGTATACTGGTAATCGAGAGTTTATTACCCTGACCATGGTAGGTCCACGTTGAGTACCATGCACAATCATTTTATTATTCATTGACTTTGTCACTAATTGTATCGAATCACTGTGACTTAGTCACTATAATAATTATCGGCAATTTCATTAATGAGAGACTGATACACATTAATATCCATAATACCGCCACTAAATAATCGTTTACAAATATCAGCTGCCTCATTAATGATTTCTGATGAATTATTACCAGCTCATTTTCATCCAATGAGGATTTCTAGTCGTTCAACATCAGCAAGAACATTATTGGTACAAGTAATAAGACCACTACCTAGACCACTTCCAGTTGCACCAATAGAGTCTTCAAATACTTCTTCCTCTTCACTTGGTTTCGGTGGTGTTGTTTTACTTGGTGTAGATAGAATTGGTATTCTTGATTTTGGTGATCCTGAATAATCGCTTTGTGATTGAAATTGTTTTATTGTTTCTTGTCGTTGTTGTTCTCGTTGTTTTAGCGATTGTTGTAGTAATTGTTGTTGTTTTGGGGGTTATTGTATAAACAAAATATAATTATCTATTGCACGACTATACTCAATATATCTTGGATCGACGCTTCGAGCTTGATCAACGTTATAGTGTATGCGAAATTATCCATTTATACCAATTATCGTGACTTACAACATCAGCATATTCAGGTTTTAAATATTATTTTCGATTATTATAACCTCTCACAGCAAATTTAGCTAATTGTTCTACATTTTTATCTGTCTGATATCATTAATGGCATCTTCGGTAAATTTATCATTTATATTAATCCTACCACGCATTTGTCCTGGTATTTGTTGAGTATCGCTTTCTGCCTGGTCTGTATCCTCGGGTATTTCCGGAATTGACATCGCAGCAACTACTTTTGTCCGGAAGTTTTTCAAGAATCTTTTTTGTTTTCTTAGTTCTTTTTGCTATTTTTTCAGTTGCTTCAGATGTTTTCTCTAACACAGGTTGAATATCTTTAGTGGTCTCAGTGATAGGTTTGAATAATTGTTTTGTATCCTCCTCAAATTCAACTTGAGATTCCTGACGCGATTGAAGTTGTTGCTTAACAGAATTACGAACAGGTAGATTTTTTAATTGCCTCTAGTCGTTCTCGAACTAATTTAGCTGAGTGTGGTTCTCCAATACTCATTATTAATAATATTTATAATGGCTGTTTAATTCATAGCAGCAGAGGGGGTGACGGACAACAATTGAGTCGCTTTACTCGTAAACAAAATTGCCTGACCAAATCATAAAAATACGTCAACAAAAATAAACTAACTAAAGATTTTATTATACAATTAAATACATAATCGTGTGGAAAGAGACTTTGATTTAGCGTTGTTGACGTTTTATTT
Organism: Potamilus streckersoni; assembly: GCA_016746295.1. NCBI lineage: Eukaryota > Metazoa > Mollusca > Bivalvia > Unionida > Unionidae > Potamilus > Potamilus streckersoni. The sequence continues at coordinate 97,566 of JAEAOA010001022.1, forward strand.
TCTCAGCCCCTGCAGGAACCTTTATTTTAAAAAAAAAAACGTCTCAGGCAAAGTTGTCTGTTCACCCTCTCTGCTGCTCTCTGTAAATTATTCAATAAACTATGTTGTTCCTGTCCCACACAGTGACTGCTTAAATGATGACGTACACCCCGAATGTAATGACTTTGGTTTAACCAGTCTTCTAAATTCTGAAATATCAAAGAATCTGGATAATAACGTCTCACATCTATAGCCACAGGGAAATAATGAGTTAAAACAGCTAATATGTAAATGTGAGCGAATCTTCCCAGCGGTTCGAAATCGAACAAATAAAATCTTCCACGATGTTAAAATTGTTGATTCTAAACCTTTAAAATGTCACCCTTTCAGGGTGAATCCTCTCAGGCATGAATATTTGAAGAAGGTACTGAAATATTTGTTTTAAAAATGACTACTGAACCATGTAAAAGAAACTAGAGTTGCTTGCATTCTTTTGCCGACACTAGATAATTCTTTCCGTAAGTGCACATGTTACAGAAAATTGAAGTGTCGCTATAACAGACACATTTCTAATAACGAGAATTGATGACTATGATAGGTTGTTGTGGGGTTTAACGCCATTTTGCAGCACACGATATGCTATACATGGCGGCCAGTATTAATGGTAGAGGAAGAAACCGGGAAATCACCGGAAAGAACTATCGACCCACGAGAAGCTACTGGCAAGCTTTCTCACATATCCACATTCGCTGAATCTTAGACTCGAGCCTACGCAGACCGAGGTGAGATGGCATTGATCCGTAACGGACAGCGCTTTAGACCACTTGGTCACTCGGGGTCCAGATGACTATATGAACATAATTGGAAATGCAAATTATGTCACCAAGAGTTGCCTGTTAAAAGGATTCTGACAGAAACCACTCATAATAAAGCAAAAGGAATTTCGGACTTTACAACTCTGCCAATACAAACTGATATTATTTGGTAAGAAAACTTCTATCTTTTTATTACAGCGTTTAATGAACATATTACACATCTGGCATAGATGACTCTGATGCATTCATTGATGATTAAATTATTTACAGCTATTCCTGGAGAGATCACATGGAAATAATCTTGAAATTCTTAGCTTGCTTAAGTGAGGCACATTGCGCAATTACTCTAAATAAAAGTGCCGAGGATATCACATTTTCTGACATATTGTGGGACATGGTCAAGTTAAAGTTCTAGAAGCGAAGTTTAAGGTTAAAGCGAACAGGTGCCATTGTTGGAGTAAAATGAAATAGATGAAATGAATAAACAATCAAACATGGATAAAAGAAAGTAGTTTCTGAGCAGAATTTATGGGCTAAAGTTATCGCGGTTATTGAAAACGTGAAGCTGCTGTTGAAAGGTTAGCAAGCGCGGCAAAGGTCACTAGAGTTATCGCGATTATTGAAAAAGTTGAAGTTCGTTAAGATGGACAAAGCTATCAGAGATGTTATATACATAAACATAGATTGATCCTGCATTGTAAGCCAAGCAAGATTTGTGGCAACTTACATACCAAGGCCAAGAAAGATTTCCCTTGGATGTATTAATGTGAGGACTCCTTACGAAGTTCATCAAAAAGATCTTTTATTTCTTCCACATGACTGTATGAGTGACGACTTTGAAAGTATGAAATAGCTATTGATATACTGTCAACAGATACAAGGAAGTGGATCTGTTGATGTCTTAATTGTTGATAAGTGTCATAAGACCCTTAAGCGTACTTATACAAGTTCCCGCTAAAATGGTCACGGCTATTACAAGCGAATCCAGGAAAAGAATGTCTCGGAGCTGTTGCTCCACTGTTAACAGATCATAGGGAGAGGGATAGTTTTGGACATGGCAATATACACAACAATATGGTTCTTGTGGAACGATTTAGCTGTACACTTGCGGAATGATTGCTCAGACATCAGTCAGTCACACTCGCAATTATATTAAGGCCTGGTTATACATTAGAGCCAAAATTTGTTGTCCGTACTTATAAAGTGATTCCACAACCATTCGTGATAGAATCGCTCGGAAACAATATTGTTCGGTATCTGTATGAATTTGGCGAGTTGGAAGTTGTAAAACTTAGCTCAACTTACCCCATCGATGTTTCTGAAATTTTGGCCAGAACAGGATATATCTTTCTATTTTTGAGTATATGTATGAAGAATCAGCAAAACGTCTACCAAGCAGGATATTTGTGCGAGAATAATTTTCAATGTGTTCTTGGAAATACCTAACTGTCAGTCACTGAAATCATTTTAATGCATTAATACATCAATGAGGAGTCATTGCATTGATCGTAAATTGACTGAATATCTCGTATTGTCTAAATGGTAATTATCGCTTCTCATTTGGTTCATCTGTATACAGCTATGCGATGTTTCTTTTATCGAATTATATTTGCTGTGTGTTTGAATCCACGTCCCTCGTGAAGACACTCCACATACATCTGATGCTGAAGACTCTTTTGAACACATACAACTTTTGGTCAAACCTCCGTAACAACCAAACGAACTAGAAATTCCCACCTTAATCACATATATTTTGGTCGGGGTCTCACGTATTCCTGGAAAGGTATACGAGATCATTCATCTTTACATTTTGATATGAAAACACTGCTAATGTTACTAAGTCATGATATTGTTTCAGATAATCCTTGTTGTCAAATTCTTTCAGATTATATATTCAAGCAAACATCGCTGGTCGAGATACATTTGCAAAGACTCGGTGCCTACACCATATAAATCATCTTGACGCATCCTTTGTAAAAAGGGTATATTTTCTCGTTAAAAACACCCACAAAAATGAGCAGCTTTGACCAGTCACGTATTGACGCGCAAAAAAGCAAATAAGCTTTGGAAGATTCAGTTTCGACATTTTGCCGTGTACAGCAGTTAATCCACCGTCAACGACCTTCAGGGATTGAAGTTCCGCATCCACCATAAACCTTCGGTAAAAAAAATCAGCCTGAATTCGCTTCCGTAAGTGTTCTGTAGTTTACAAAATAAAAAATTATTCATGAGCTTGAAAAAGCCTTTCTCAAACTGATTTTCACTATGTATTTGAAGAGATATATTCATCTGTACATAAGGATATATCCAGGTACGTTAGCTAAACTGATGCACCCGATGTATTCAGAACATACACATAATTGCTGTAAGAACTGCAGGTTTCTCACATTTACAAGATAACTAAATTTAGTGCTTAGATCTGAAGTTTTCTTTGGTGCATTCTACTTAGAGACGACCCAGTTACTTAAAGATTTTACATTATTACTGAAACATCCATGATTTGGGTACAGTGTTGCTTCTGTTACTATAGTCGTTATAAATTTGGTGAATGTTTTCCAGATCCTGCAGCTTAACTTCCTACAAGTACTTGATGTTGCTGTTATGATTGTATCTATATATCTGTTTTGTATATTTACGGCTGTGGGATCAATCCAAAGACAAGCACAAACAGGCAAGTGGTTCGCAGTGGAAAGTAGACCGTATGGATTTTGTATGTTCATAAACTTTATCTGAAATAACCCTCACAAGACAATTATATATAAGGTCGCTTATGGGTGGTAAATGTGTCTCGTCATAATTTTCCCTACCAACCCTATGTTGGAATGGTACATTGCGTTTCTAATTATCATATTCAATATACCAGACTTAGTAGCACCATACAGACTGATGACTTGAAAGCTTACCACAATCATGTTGCTCACCAGTTTGCCCAGGCTATAATTGAGAAATTCAATGAATCGATGCAAACGTCAAGAATTTACCCATGTTGCTAAGTGTGACGCTTATGGCGTCTTGTAAACAGTGGTTACTGCGTGAGTTGATAATTATTAAATAATGCCCAAGTATGGTATGAAACACTACAGGAATCATGTTTTGATACTGTCTGCCGTTTGGATTTCATGCGCTGTGTGCAGCTCCACTGTAAGCGCCAGTGATGGGAACAGTAATCATGAAATTTGGTATCTATAGGAATGAAATCACTATCAAAAATCCAGCAATGAGTGTCCTGAGAAATAACATCCGTATCACCACGGGTCATGATCAGTTCTGCTGGCGGTTAGAACTGTTTTTAAGTCCATTTCTTTGTAGCCTCAAGCGATTCAACACCACAATCATGTTTGGTAATGGAGGCAATACAGTTAATGGTGGCTCATGTTGCCTGTCACCCTTAACAACATGAAACTTGTTCAGCTGCTTGCGTTGTATTTCACTGAACCTCACTGGTTTCCACATAAATATTTAAACTTTTCGTTTCCGCTTAATTCACATTCAGAGCCTTCATTTCACGTTGCACGGCAAATAATTTCAGAATGGTCTTTCTGGGTTTAGCGTTTCACTAATTTCACCACAGTAACAATATTGATCGTCAAGCAGCTACTGGGCGATAAATTATTATAATAATAATAATAATAATAATAATAATAATAATAATAATAATAATAATAATAATAATAATAATAATAATAATAATAATAATAATAATAATAATAATAATAATAATAATAATAATAATAATAATAATGATAATAATAATAACATCATCAACAACAACAACAAGGACTTTATATAGCGCCTAATCTTTAGAAGCTTTAAGCGCTTTCTATTTTACAAAGCTTAAAAATAATAAAAACATATATGATGAAATGATTGCACAAAAAAAAATAAACACCACAAAATTAGAAACAGAAAAACATGTTGTAAATTTGTAAGGTAAGGATAAGTTAAAAGGATACATTGTTAGGTCTGTATGACTGTTCTTGCAGTTGAAATAGATGGGTTTTAAGGGCGCTCTTGAATGAGATCACTGTTTTGGGGTCTAAGTGCAGTGGATGCAAGCAACGTCTACAGGCAGTAAACTTCTACAAGGAAATATTTTGACCGTGGTAATAGCTCTGGGAAAGATTCTTCATCCATGCTTATTGAGACATCGACTCTGATCAATTCATATTACTCACCAACAACATTACAACATGGATCCACTATAGAGGGTATTGCGTAGTACATCTTTGGATAATTCAAGCCAATGCAATCTTTTTTATTCAAAGCGAACACATTAACAGCTATATAGAAGTTAATGTCTTGAAACATTTTGGATTTTGAATGTGACCTTTGTTACATTCATCGGAAATTCTGTCACAAAAAATTAGTAATACTGGTATTTACACGGATAGTCCTTGTTGTCACTCACGGGATATTGCGTGAACACGAGCGCATATTCACAAAATCAATTGCCATTATTGTCTACATTTATTACCGATCGTGGCGGAAATTACTCTCCTTTAGTTTACAACTCTATTTGCCAAAACGGATAAATATTCTCTTCAACTCACAAACATCTGTCAAAAGGCCATCCCGATCATGTTTGTATATATTTTCCAGTGTCTTACGAATCTTTGAAAAACCTATATTAATTTCATCATTAATCATCTCATTATCTTTATGGTTCACGATGACAAGAACATTCGATACGAAATTCATAAGTCTCTGCTGAGTGGAAATTTTCTGTGGGGTTAGGCGACATAATCAAGAGTACATTGAAAACAATATTGACCCCCAGAGATACATGAGTTCTGTAATGGTCTCTTCAACCTAAAATAATATATATATATATATATATATATATATATATATATATATATATATATATATATATATATATATATATATATATATATATATATATATATATATATATATATATATATATATATATATATATATATATATATATATATATATATATAATTTCCAAATGGAAATATAATGTTCTATATTAGATTCAGGTACATATGTTTACCCCTATTAATAAATTTAATCTTTGATCGTATGGAAATATTACCTCAATATCATGTTGTTTACAAAATAACTGTAATTAGTCGGTATACCTTAAACACACTACAGGTATATATAACTGTTAATTAGAGAAAAAAGCAACAAATAATGCAATTGTGTCGGCAATGTGTAAGAATATTTTAATCATATTGTACAATGCGTTAAATGATCACCAAAAGTTTGCTTCTTAAAACGTACAGCAGGACTTAAACGACCAGATTTATTAATGAGGTAGAATAAATTTGACTGCAGACGTTTTGGCAAGTCAAGGAACATAATAAGCTTAGGCAAACATGTTCATCGTAGTCAGTGGTAATGCGCAATTTGCAATTTTGCATACGAAATATGTCTTGGAAGAAAAAGAAAGACAAAAAGAATATTTTACAGGATTGAATAGTAACCTTAAACTCATATTTAGATTAATCGCTCTGAAGATGCGCATGCATAAATTTGCCTAAATTTAAAAACAAAAAGTTCATATATTTTTGATAAATAAGACAGCACATGCTACTTTTATGAAGCTGAATTTGCGTTAATGACGCAGAGTAAATTTGTGGATAGATCATCGACGTAACATTTAAGAGATAAGGCAATTTATTTGACAGATATCAGACAAAAACAGAGGCCAATACAAACATATTTGAAAATTATTTTCATACATCTGTAACTATGCTTGATATATATATGTGTGTATGTATATATATATATATATATATATATATATATATATATATATATATATATAACCGGAGGAGATAGACGTAATTAAAAATAAATCCACCAAACCAATTTGATAATATGAAACAGAGACAGAAGAACTAGTTTGTGATATAGATAGCTAAATAAATATATTGCCAAAATAAGGTTCGGTTCAAAACTGCATAATATATTAGTACCAAATTTACAATCATTTGACATATAAATGTTTCTATTATGTAACATCCAGAACAGATTATAGAGAATTTTGCCTACTTAAAGCTTTGCAATAGGGATCTGCCTCAAAATAAGCCACAGTAAACTATACCAATATTCTATAGAGGAAACGTTTTGTTCAAGTTAATTATCAGGTTCTGAATAAAATTATAAAATTAGTATATGAAAATTTCAGATAGCAAAATGTAAACCTTGCAAGCAGACAAAAACATTTAAATTGAACAAACATGTTACATCAGCCACATAACTCTTTAACGGCATGGAACCCGGCCACAACCGCCTTAACAGCAAAGTATAGTGGTCCATGACATTACTAATGCTATTTGAATTACAAATATCAACAAAGGATATGATTTTTCGTTCACAGCTTGTATGAATAAATCAGCGATTTTCATCAAGAAGCTGGATAATCATCATCCAGATGAAGAGTGAATGTAGATATACATACATTTGAATCTAACGAAACAATAATTTAAAATAAAAATAGAATTGGTAAAGTAATGAGGCAGCCAATAAATGATGACAAATTCAAAAATACACTGAGCCTATTTACCTAAAGGCAGTCCAAATGATTATGGGGATACATTTGCCTATTACTATTACGTGGTTAACTTTAAGATGATTATGAAAAATGTTAAACAAAGTTTAAACTCCACTGAATATTATACAATATACAGTATATTAGACGACGTGTGTATTCAAGGTAATCATAAACTTTTATCATTTACTCGGAGATCCACATGAACAGTTCACATGAATATTACAGTGATAACCCGTGGAGTTTCGAGAAATTTAATGTCTATTTTTAAAACTTAAAATATAGACAGTAAACACTAGGGTAGCACTAGAGATAAGTATATGACGCCTTTTTAAATATATCTTGTGTTGAGCTAGGTCTTTCTACATGAATATTTTGATGAATAAAAGCTAAATGATAAGTAGAACTACCATGATACCACGTACAATAGCTGACGCACAATACGAATAATTGAACCGAGATGACCACAAACGATAATGATTATGATTGGCCAGTGTCGAAGTCATTTATAATAAAAGCTAGATGACATAATGACATAAGCTTGTGCAAGTTAGCCATGAATATCTAATTGCCAACATAATAAAACTATAAATGAGCAATTGGTGAAACAATAGATGTATAGAAAATATTGTTTTGCGAAATACGAGTTTGCCATGATGATGATTATATTTCAGAGGTGGATCGAAAAAATTTTGCGAGAACGATTTAAAGACTACCTCTGAGGTCTTGATAAATTGATAAAATCAAACAATTTTATAGCAGCAAATACGTAGCAAAGACGACGTTTTTATTTTTCTTTGTATGCTGTATGTACAATTGTCACGCATCGTAAATAGGAAACATGTGTAGTCATCACTCAGGTTCAATAAAGAAAATATATAAATACATGCAAAGACTTAAAATAGAATCAACTATATTTCATAACGATATTGAAAACAGCTACTAGCGATCACTAGTTGATATCTTATTGCTACTGAGATTAAGAAAGAGACTCACTACAGACAGAATTAACTAACACAACATTCCGTATTATTGTTCAAGTACGATGGGCTACAATACCTTAGATATGCTAATGGTTGTGGCTACAAAAGAGCAATATTTTTAATAAAACGATAATTTCTTTTTGTTTCAACTTTGTTATTCCTATAAAATAAAAACGGATCAATTAGGGAGTTTTTAAGTATCTAATAAAATAGACTTGATGGATTCAGCATTGAGAAATACTGTTTCCACTTTCATGAGGCCTAGAATGCGTTTGCAAGGTCGGGCATTTCTTGCCATATAAATATTGCCAAGCATTTTTCAATACATAATTAATAACCTATATTTATTAGACACTATATGCGTTTTCCCACCTACCAAGCAATAAAAGCATAGCAATTATTTTATGCAAGTTAATGCTAGAATACATGCACGTTTAATAATTTCAACTTGAAATATCTAACTTAAGATGTATTTTGGAAACAATGGCTACTACTGTGATGCAATATTATATGACTTATTTGTTTTTCAAGTCTTTCGTTTCACATGATCCAAATAAAGAGGATACTGTGAATAGCACTTACTTGGATTAGTTTCATTTTGGCAGTAATCTCCAGAAACATGTACTGAAATAGCAAAATATGCAATATATAAATCAAGTATTTCATCCATAGCGCAAACTCAGTTCTTGGGCACATAAAATACTTATTGCTGCATTCTGTTGTTTTTTTTAAAGTTATTTTTCCTTTCTTAAAAAAGGAAAAACAATATCGAGATCATGTATAGTATAGTTTATCTGTAAGCAATGCATTTGGCAGATTGAAGTGCAGACAATCTCGTAGTGAATCCATGCACAGAGAGAGAGAGAGAGAGAGAGAGAGAGAGAGAGAGAGAGAGAGAGAGAGAGAGTGCACACAAATAAGCAGAAATGTGTTTCTCAGATTTTCATTCATACTTGTCCTCTCATTAAAGGAATGTGGGTTTAAGCAAGATGTTATTAACATTATTAGCTATGAAAGGTAATAATAGTAACTGCAAAACACAACACGATGAAATTATAGCCAATGAATAATAATACTGGCTTGTAATAGTAGGAAATATATGTAAACAATCTTTTTACATGGCATGACAAATATAGGTGTAGGAAATCCATCAGTAAACACAGGTAGACAAAACATACAAAGTGTTTTCAAGGAATAATTGTGCATTCCCTCTTTCTAGCTAATATGACATGTTAATGAGAACGTCATTGTTTCGTTTTATGTTATTAAAAGGATTTGAGAGCCGACAGCATGATTATATTGTACTTGGACTCTAGATAGAAGTGAAGAACAACTTGGAGAACATATCATGGTCACAATATAGTGAATGAATAGTAATGAAATGGCTTGTAGTTATACTAATTATCAAAATGTAAGTAATAATATATGTTTGAACTATATGCCAAACGTAGTAATGGGGCAATGTAGTGGTAATATATCTAATGTTAAATTTGTTCGCTTGCCCTTTGTAATCAAAATTTATGGGGACACTTAGACTTTTATATTAATTTTGGTCGTTTGCACTACGGGGTCAAATGGGAATTTAACATGGGCCACTCTAGTGTCAATGCGAATTCACGTCACTGTACTAGACACTGTCAACATTACTGCAAGTGGCTGACATGAATACGCACCAGTCTAGGTAGGGACAAAATAAATTGGAAACATAGACAAAGAAACATGTACAGAGACATAGACATAGACAAAGACACAAATATATCAAGAGAGAATATATATATTTTTGAGGCAACGAAGTGGCCCAAAAAAAGGCCTTTGTCTTTTTTGTTAACTTCATTCAATTAACAAAAAAGGGCATCGCAGAGATATTCTTCCCTTCCTCAAAATTCGTCTGACCTCTTATTCGTATATTAAGACTCTGCAGAGAGCCTTGCATCTCCACATATATCCTTCGTTTCAAAAGGGTTTTATCAGTTATATTGGTGATTGGCAATGATGATTTGACATGGATGGCATAGTCCACGTGGAACAGCATCGACAACAGGAGGGTAGACGATTCTACGTTTATCCACATCTTGTACCGAGAACAAGTGAAGGGAGTGAGGTGAACTGCGCATATTTATATTGCAGAAGCGGATCGAAACGGATTCAGTCTTTTCACCAATCCTAACACTCGTTACAAAATTCAGTCTCAGTACGGAATCTGTCTTCCAATCCTAAGAGATCTTCCTTTAACGTCACATCCCCTATATAGGTGTGTTAGCATCTGAGCGCAGTGAATCAATGCGATAGAGTAAGAAGACGATGAACTGGGGTGCACCGGCCGTGGAGAAGTGAAGTGATGGCATTGCAAGCCTACCAAAGTAAACACGGTCCTGTTTCCAGAAGAGAACGAATTTTCTCTCGTCTTCATAAGAATTTGTTCCAGCACCAACACCTTCACTATCTTTCCTTCCTTATCGTACGTCGAGAACTTTTGAAAAGAGATAGAACGAAGAATTGGGGAAATGTTTGCAAAAGCAGAAAGAAGCAGCACGAATTTTTCTCATTCCACAGCAACAGCGTGAATAAGAGGCTAGAAGAAAACGACCGGAAGAAGAAGAAGAAGCAGATATTAAAAAGGTCTAGGAGAAAAGTCCTGAAGTAGGCCTTGGTCATGGCAAAGGAATAATGCAGTTAAAACCCATAACATCCCGTTCCTGAGTTTGTTTGTTGTTGTTTTTTTTAAAAAAAGGTGCTTCCTGGTCAGAACCCCTGTATACTTTGCTTATGGAAGTCTGCAGGCCAATCTCACTTCTCTTGACAATAACAGGTATCTTCACATTTGTCTCTGTAGACGTTTGTCCTGCTTTTTTTTGACATTGTAGACATTCTGAAATTTATCTCGAAAGGAGGAGGAGTAGTCCGTGGGCTTTTCTGAAGAAAACCTTCGTAGGACAATCGCAAAGCTCTGATAAGAAGTTCGATCCGTGTTGGCTCTTCCATCTTTCTAATCGAACTGAGAGTGAACTTAATACTTGGAGGGAAGACACTGACCTTTTATACAGGCAAAACACTGACCTTACATTGATATACAGCGCCCATGACGTTTAAAACGTAGTCAATTGACCTTTTGCAATCAAGATGAAATGATCGCATCATTTCATGAAGAAAGGATAAGAATGTAAGAGCCAGAAACGTGAACTATCGCCTCGCACAGTAGCTTAAGTCTTGGCTCAAATTCACATAAGTGATTTTGAAGATTAGAATCCAGACAAACCCAGAGAACCTACGTTAAACTAAAGTTCAATGCCTGTACCACCTCAAAAGTACTACCCATTCAAGAGACAGATAAACGCTCATCTACAGCATGCAGAAAAACGGCCAACACATACACGTTTACGTTTAAAGATTTTAAGTCCAACAAACAGCTGAAGAAAGCGGAAGTGTTCATCACAGATTTGTGGGATTCTTTGTTAGCCACACTGAAACAGCAATGTGGAGCCATAGAAGACGATCGCTTGACACATTCCACTTATCACCACAGTCTGAATTCCCCTGTTTGACTCGAGTTTAGCAGACCATCGTAATTGATACCTTCCAAAGTCATCGACAAGATTTAACATGATGTAAAAGCGACACTGTACACATTTCTCTACCCAAAGGGACCGGAAACCCAAAAATGATATTATTGGACGACCTTCACAACATGAAGTGCAGCATTGTACAAATTAACAAGTCCAGATGCATTTAGCCTGAGCCATCATAGTGGGACGAACTATTGCCGACAATTACAACAGGAAATATTGGAAACGAACCTTGAAGAGCATTAGACAATTGGACCAAACCAAACAAAGAGAAACAGAACTCCTGTAACAGCAAGCTGGCTTATCAAGAGACACACCCTGTGGGAATTAATCAAATGCATAAATTGCAAACTATCATGGCTCCAAGCTAGACATTAAAAGTATACCCTCAAGAAGTTTGCAGACTCCTGTTGTTTCAAGGCAAAAATTCCAAAGATGGAAATTACATTCGTCTATCATCACGATAAACACTTCGTTTCCATTTCCAGTATGCCTGGATTCATGTGATGCAGCTATTATTGTGAGAAATGTGACTATGGATATAACAATTCAGAGCAACACAAGCAATATGTATCAAACTGTGAGGGATGTTTGGCTGATAAACCCTGTCTTGCCGAAAGACAATAACGTTTGCATTGTCCAACTTTCTAGCGCACTTTTGTCAGCCATACTGTTACCAAAAACATATGTGAACGCAAGGTTCATAGCAGAAAAGTACTTGTCTGCTCCTGAGACTGTAATCGGCTTGTGGACAAGTTATATATAGCAATAATGTCAAGGCACACCTATGTACAAGAAAAAAAAGATCTCAAATTTGTCACCAAATCGTGGACTTCGAACACGAATACTACATTCAAGAATACCAACCCCAACGATAGGATGAAACGGAATATGACCAGGAGAAGAAAGGGAACTAAAACGATGGCCAATTTTGCCCAATGAAAGTTAGACCCCATCGAAGAGACATGAATCCAATAGAACATTATGGACATTACCATCGCTATGCTACGGTGATGGCTCACAATGTCGCGCCATACGATGGGCAATTTTTTCTAAAATAATATACGAAGCAATGCTCCGAACGTCGAAAAGTGAATCTGAATGGACCCAAAATCTTCTCCAAGCAAATTGCACAAGTGCAGTTTAACGATTCGTTGAGTTACTTGGCCATGTCTTTGAGGCAAATGCCTAAACCATTTTGAATGACAGAAATCACCAAATGCTATTTCCGCGCTTTTTCAGTAATGAATCCAATTAACACAATGTTCTACCTCATTTACCTTATGCTGATTACTGCGACAACGACAACACGCGCATCGAACTGCCAGACGTTTTCTGAGTTAGAACAGCAAATATACAAAGTCAAGGAACACAATCACGATCAACTTTTGAAAACCGACCCCGAATTTAAATAGATCATGGAAAGTTACAAATTGATGGGCCCTTATCCTCTGAACCCACGGGACAGTTTGTAAGTAGGACGGACGAATGACACCTGTTTGCTGTGCCTGACCGACGAGCAAAAAGGAGAAGAAATCAAATACTTTGAGATCTGTTCATTATATCATTACGTGTGCAAATATTGTCTCTTTTCCGCAGAATACCTGCAATGGTTGAAGGAACACATTTACGTGGACAGTATTTGACAATAAAAAGGATTTATCAAATTTAAAGCCTTGCCCCTCGTGAACGTGTACCATCTATTTTACTTCACCATTGCCAAGAAAAACTTACGTTTCCATTGTGCCATACATGTACCGAAACGTGCAACCAAGACCATCCTTGTCCTCACACGTAAGAAGAATGCATCGGGAGAGCAACGTGGATCAACGTGCAAATGTTCAACGCTCTGGACCTGGGATACCAATTGTTAAAAGTGTACGAAAGTTAACACCTTTACAAGATAGGACAATACTAAAAGGATGTCTAGAGTCAGAAAGGAATTTTCGCGAACAACATGGATTCCCTTTTGAAATTAAAACAAGAACCCAGTGGCTATTCGTCCTGGTGCCAGACTCCCGAAGGCCAAAATATATTCAAAGAGAAATACTTGGAGCAGGATGGCATTACTTGAGACCACGTGCAGAAAAATGAAGGTCGGCGATCGTTTACCAAAGTGATGTTAAATTGCTTTGGGGGCAAAATGGCACAACGACCGTGTTTACCCACGACGGAGCATTTGTTCGATCACTCCCGTTGCTTCCAAATGATTCACGACAGAATCAAATGCATGAAACACGCGAACATTCTTCGTGAAAACCTGATCCTATTCAATTATGAAGAGGAACTGGACCTTGCACAAGCCGAAAAATTTGGAATATTATCATTGTGGATTACGTAACAGACATTACTCGCTTAAACTTATAGAAAGGTTTAGAACAGTTAGGAGATTGTCTACAGTATTTGGCACGGACATTTTCATCTACATCGATCGCCTGGGTCACCAGCACCCTGACATAAAGGAGATCGTTTAAGAGCATAGACGGACGAGCACCCCAACGACATCCTTTTATGTTTTACTGCTGTCGGTCCCAAAAAATATGTCTACGGATACCGGGCCCCCAAGGAGAAGTACACACCAAGTGCAAAGTAAAAGAATTTACTCTCAATTATTGCACAAGTCAAGTGCTGAACTTAAGGGTATTGAAATAAGCCTTACAGTCTGGAGAGAATAGACATTTTAAAGTTACCACCTATAAACCCCATAAGATTGTACGTTTAGCCACACACCAAATTGTCAGACGGCCTCTGGAAAATGTCCAACTTCGTGTACCAGAAGCGAGTGCGGCTTCTCAAAATCTTCAGTTTTGCGTACGGACACACTCGTATAAAAATGGTTCCAGAAAGGATATCCACCAACAAGAAGGATGACTTCGACACAGCAAGAGTCGATCGAGGGACCCACTGAGAACTCCAAATTCAAACAATACATGTTTTCTTCCTTCTTGCCTGACTTTTGTGATTGTGCCAGTCGATGATTTAACCACTGGTACCTGAATGATATGAGAGGATTAATTGATTTGAAAGCGTTTCAGAGGTCACACATTTTTCAGCTGAGTGACTACTATAAGAGTTTGGTTGCTACTCATTCTTCTTCTTACAGGCAAGCCATACAACACCAAAATCCAGAACAACAGTCTGAGGATTACCAAACTTTTTCATACGAAACAAATTTGGTTCGAGAGGAAACGTCTGTGTGACGTGTGATGTGTGAGTTATTGACTACATAATTTTGATACGCCACTGGAGTACGATTAGTTCTGTTTTAAAAAGCACATTTTTACCTCTGACTGGAAGAGGTATAAAAACTGGCTACCATGTCATTTATCATTAGTGATAAAACAATTGTCGTGGATGTGGATGGAAATCAATGACATATTCAGACTGGTGGATTACCGAAGCTTTCCACGAGACCTGTTTCCAATGAAAATATGTTGTAGTGTGGTGTATGTCTTAGTGACTTACATTCTGGGATTTCGTTTATTAGCCGACTCTTGTGGGCTCTGTACGATCTGTACTGTGGGGTATCACCAAAGCCATTATGGTGTAACCTTTAAATATATACTAGGGATCCATTCTGTCAAAAGACTTGCGCTTTCATGTCGGTACTTCTCAATCTCTGCGGAAAAAAAAGATTCGTCAATTTTTATCCCCTAAAGATGTTACGAAGAAGTGTGTTTAGCTTGTGACTTAGCACTTTCATGGTCAGATGTACGTGACTGGAAAATTTGGGGTTTCGAGGCTTAGAGAAAAGATGTGGTAATATATGCCCAAGATTTTTGCTATGCATTCAAAGGAAAAAAGTAAACTTTAAATGACCACTAAAAAATGACCGTTAGACCTCTGTTAGCCACCGTACCAGAAGAAGAACCCGACACCAAGGTAAACCGCGCCATTCAAGAGAGAATGATCATTGAAGCGGATATTCCCGGAAGGCAATTCTGGAAGAAACATTACAAACAGGTGTCTCTAGAACACAACAGCCTTCGTCACCAAAATGATGTACAGTGGCTTGTTTGTATTCCACTTTGTGCCGCTTTGTTTTTCGTGTTCCATTTTAACAATGGTTTTTAAATAAACGTGTCCTGAAAAAATATATAACTTGTCTTGACTGTTTTATTTTCAAAAGTGATATTCCCTGCACAATGACTACCTCTAATGCCTCTTCCACTACTTTCAAAATCATTGACGAAAACTTAGATCGTGCCAGTTGAGAGAAGCAATCCGCGTCCAGCCTTCTGAGAGAATATCAAGTTTATTCTATCGTGCTTGTGTAAGGCATTACTGGCAAAGACGACAGGATTATGCCTGACCTTCGCCAAACTGACTTGGTCATCTTCGACTACATGATAAGAGAAGTCGTAGAAGAAACTAAACTGTTGTTTTCTCGCAAAGAGCACCATCGTAATGTCAGTGTCATTTACATCACCAATAAATTGTTGCAACCAAGTAAAGCCTATCGTGCCATCATTATCAATGCTTATTACGTGGTCTTGTTTTAAAGTCATAGAGATAAATCGCAAGTGCAAGTCTTAAGCAGAGAGTTATGAATTCCTTGGTTGAAACATGCGTACAACCATTCCACTCAAACGCCTCACTCATATTTGCTTGTTCTTTTAAAACCATCGATTCCTGATTAATTGAGAATTTGTAACCATCTGTTTGACCACTGGTACTATGATGGAGGGCCTGTCGTATACATGTTCCGTCGACTTAAAAAACCTATAACCTTGACACGTTTGGTCTGTCTCACACATTAATATGATGTCCCTTGATTCTCATCTTCCCGTCAAATTGATTCGTGCCTTGTGCCGCATCAGTCGCGAAAAAGATCCACAAAAAATTAGAAGTTTTAAGATATTTTACAGCGACAGCACTTCAAGTACTGCAAGTTCTCATTCACATTCCACATCAAACCAAACGCTTTCTCCAGAGAAACAAAGTAGTTTTGACGCAACTAAGATCTCCGCATCGACACTCACATCTAAAAGTAAATCATTTTGTAACCTGCTGGTAACGGTTCTCCAGGATGTGTCATTATTCGCTCCCTCTTAAAATGGGATTGCAATGCACCCATGGTAATCCCCAAAGAAAAAGTTACTCCCCGATCCATCGTGTACAAAACCATCATAGAATAAGCTCGACTCTACGTTTCTAAAGTGAGAAACAACAGTAGCAACAATTTAAACAGAACGACCGACAAGTTAACAATTCGACGCGTGAAGTGGAAACCTTCACGACTCCTAGGTGATAGAAAATCATCCATTTCAAGCACAGTTGACCCAACATTTAATCATTAGCATCGTTATCAATGAAGCTTTCAACGGATCCCTTGCAAGAAATCCTTTCAAGTTTCAAATCTTTGGCGTGTCCAAAATCGAAGTCAGTGTAGAAGGCAAGAAAATGTGCAACAGACCGTTTGAACCTAACTTGCCCCTGTACTAAGCCACCTGACTGTTAGAGACCAACAGCAACCACAACATTCCGTACGTCAATTATGCAGAGGCTACGATTTGTGGGCCTTTGATTTCACTTTAGACCAAGGCAACGACAAGGGATATATTCACTCTATAAAACATGGCCAGATTCAAGTGGAACTTCAGTTTGCATACCGAGAACTTGATGAAATGGTGATCGTCATCCTGTATGTCGAGTTCGACAATATGATAAAATCAACAGTTTGAGAGAAGTCTCTATTGACTATTAGAAGGTATGGAAGACTACTGGATCTCTTCAAATGGTAGAGAATCTTTGAAAATGGACTGGTAGGATATTGTGGAAGAAGAACCATCCGCTAAAAAAGACAAAGACAAAGACGAATATAACATGGTGATGTCCAGATGGCCAGAACAAGAACAACATTTAGTCTCCTTTTTTGGTAAACATCTCGCGGAAACTATTACAGGGTTGATTACGAAGGATTGCCATTGGATGTCAAAGCGATCATCCCAGTCAAATTCAACCCGATAAATATCAGATAATGAGTCTAGAAGAAAACTGGAAGAGTATCTGGAGGACGCATGGGGTCTCATCTCGGAAGACGAAGTGTTAAATCAGCGGTGTACAGACATGCCTGATCATTCCTTCTGTCCAATGACTCCTCAAATATCCATCGCATCTAATCTATCTTGGCCCAGAGTATGGAGACAAAGCGAAGAAACCTTTCCTTAACAGAGAATTTCAAGCAAAATGTCAGGATTGATACATAATTTTTCATTACCTGTGAAAGAAAAAAACAAACAAATCAAAATGGATAACTGGGAACTTTATTTCCTTTTGAAAACCAGTTTCTACACCGCTTCTTGAAATTCTATCGCGTGCGCTCAAGATGAACCTATATAGCAACACGTTTATATCATCATCACAGATGACAGTCATATCCCCGGAACCCATTGGGTTGCCGGCTACTTTCCCAAACACGGTTGAGTGGAGTATCTTGATTTTTATGGATTACCGCCTTTAAAAAACGATATCATCGAGTTTATGAGAAGAATTTCATAGACGACACGATTCAATTGTGTGAAATAATAAGACACATATTCCATGATGTGTGGACACTATCGTGTGTATTTTTTCATCAACGCAGTCTTGGACATCCCGTCGAACATTTAGTGATTGTGACTCTTCTAAAAACGATTAAAACGTAAATTGATGGTTTATGACTATTATGAGTATCTCTTTTTTCAGCTAGGAAACGTAGTGTACATCAGTGGCCAAATGACTTCTATCCGTGAAAGTTTAACTTGAATTCAAAGCATTGTCAGTCTTGTAAAAATTTGGATATTTAATACTGCATGAATTGTTACATTATGTGTTGGTTAATTGTTAGTTGCATGAAAATGTTATCTTTTAAAAAAGTGTTGGTGGTTTATTTTCAAATTAAAATGTTATCATTATACATTCCCTTTGGCTTCTCTCTATCCCTCGCCAAGAGATAAGCTATATAGCGTTCCTACCCAAAACAATCGTAGGGATATTTTCTATCACGATCGTTCATCAGCGGTCTCCAGTCTGACCATCCATTGTTGAATTTACATCGTGTCATGCAAAACCTGATATACAGACTTACGAAACAATCGAGAGAATAGAAACATCAGCGGCAACAAGAGCCGTAGCCAGACACAGGTTTTGCCAAGTGGACACGAAAGACTTCTTTTTCTCCTTCTGCAGAAGCAGACTTTATCTAGTCAGAAAGCCCACAGCCAGATCGGGACTCAATCTTAGAAGATAAAGATTGCCATAAACCCCAACAAGAACAGTCCTTTTCAGGGCTACCTCCAATAATCTAGTAAAGAGATACAAGACAAATTCCAAAAATATTTGTCTGTTTTTGTTGTGTTGGTAGGATAAAAAATACAAATGTGCCTATAAACAATTCGTTTCCGTGCTTTATGTGAAAAAATGGAAGTGTACCGATAAAGGCTTCGTTTCCCTGACTTTGTAAGATAGTCTGTTATTTTATATGCAGGAGCGAGAATAAAGTGTGTTTGTATATGAAAAAGTGAACGTAAGTGTTTCTTGAATGCCCGATCGTTCCATGAGTGTGCATTGTTAGCTTTGTGTAAGGATGTTTTCCTTCACGCAAGTGCTTCAGACATATAAACCGTAGCGTTCGACACTCTTGCTACCTATTTTCAACATCACAAAGTAAAAGAAAATGAGCAGAGTAGCCAAACATCTTGAGCTTCAGATGTACCTGGAGTAGACCTGGAGAATCCTGGATGCGCCACCATGGAGGCAATCCAGGAAAGTGCCAGGATAGAAGGGGTAGAAGAAAAAGATGGAGAAGCAAAAAAAGAAAGAAATATCCTACCTCACCTGGTTATAAGACAGGTTGATGAAATCAAGCCCATGCTGAGGACACCTCCACAGCCACAGCCACCAATATGAAGAGCCGATGTCCTTGAAACATGAAAACAGATGAGTTAGAAAAAAGCGAGAGCAACCACAACAGTTATAGCATCAGTGGTTCTGGCGTAGAAGACAGATGTAACAAGTCTTCACTCTCCCTCAAACAGAGGAATGGGATAATGAAGCCACTCAAACTCCTCTGCAATCCCAAGAACAAATGTCAATTAGGAAAATGACTGAAGTCAACGTTTTGCATGTGGTGCCTGGACTGAAAGATGCCAGCATTAACCAAGTGTATCTTAAGTTTAAAAAAACAGCCCTTCTCAGGGTTAACCAGACCTGTATAAAAGAGAGACTGATCTAGTTGCCAAAAAGTATAATTGTGTATGTATTTGTTTATGCTTGGGTGTGTGCGTGTACGTGTTGTGTGTATATGTGCACACATATTTTTGTTTATGTTTGTTTTATTGTTTGTATTTGTGTGCGCGCGCGTTTGTTGGTGTTTGTGTCTTTCACTTAACAACCCCCTTATCACTCCACTCAAGAGCTTTTTGTATCATTGTGGAATAGTGTGAATATAAACACTGACTTAACTGCTGTGTTTGTAGGTAATGGTGTGTTTCGTATATAAAAGTAATTTCCCTTTCCATCTATGTATTGATAAACACTATAGTGGTTTTGTTACTATTGGTGTTTTGTTTTTATAAAATTGTATTTTATGTTATTACTCATAATTGTGAATTGTTTGGTATGTGGCTAGAGTAGTGGGTGAGAAAGGATGTTTTTCATCACGTTCGTGCTTGAAATCTAAAGTGGAGAATTCGTCATTCGCGCCATTCAACATTGACTAACAATTTAATGGCACGTCGACAATATGAATAAATTGCGAGAAGTGGTGGATACCATAGGCATGCTGGAAAAAAAAATTCTAGAATGGTTGCAATATGGGACTTAGAGCTCCAACAGAGTCAACCTAAATAAATAATTTGAACAAAGGAAAAAAGATTTAGATAGCTGATAAAAGAGAAAAAGGTTGATCAGGAGGAAAAAGTTCAGGTGAAAGAGGAGAATGACAAATTACAAAAAGAAAAGGAGAAGTACAACGATGCGAAAGGAAGAAAAATGTCCTGTAAAAATGAGGTGCTGTGAAGAAGGGAGGAGAGAAAGGAAAAAATATTAAACGGCCCTTTTCATGGTCATTCCATTGCCTACCTATTCTCTCGTAGCATATTTGTGTATTTGTTTGTTTGTCTATGTCTTTATCTCAATTCTTCTAATAGTCCTTGATGCATTTTTGTAAATGGCTGCTTGCAAGTGCTACTTTCATAAATCTATCCAAGTATATTGTTTTCTCCATTGATGCAAATTGTATGTGGCAGTTTGCAAATGCTACTTTTCTTCTGCGTTGTTGTAAATGGCTGCTTGCAAGTGCTACTTTCATAATTCTAATTATAACTTATCTATTCTTCATTGGTGCAAGCTGTAAATGGCTGCATGCAAGTGCTCAGGTCTACTTTCCTTCTGCGTAATTGTCTTATACAATTTGCTAACTACTGACCTGATTCTGTAGTTTGTCGTATTGCAAATGTCAGTTTTTACATGTTGTAATACTCTATTTAAAAACTGCTGTATAGAAAGTCACACAGATTGAACCTTCTGAAATTTTTATTATAATGTAGCATCAAGCACGCTGCAAGTTAGCATTACGGAAGTAGACAAAAATATTACCTTATTATGTGTGACAATACGACTACTCTCCTGACCCTAGCAACAAGAGCCAATACCATGGCATGTTATTCAAATTATACATAATTCTTTCATAAAGAAACAAAGCTGTCCCAAAACAACCCCAGCTTTACAGGATACATGCAGGTAATTAAATAAAATCAAACCAAATAAAAAGTGAGTGATCAGTAACATTATAACCCTGTATAATTACTGAGTAATATCAGTAAAGTTTTTTCTCTTCTTTAGGAAATACTCTAAGACTGTCCACAACACACTCATCGATAAAGGGTTCATGTATACAATTAAAATAACTTAATGAAATATGCAGTTCATGCGATTTTAACTTTAATTCACTACAATTGAACCATGTCATTATGGAAACTCTATAACACTTCACTTCGTGATGTTTGCTCCGAGTAATTGGCTAATTATTTCAGGCTAAGGAATACTTTCATTTTACTGAATTCCAATAATCAAACAAGTAAAATCATATAAGAATTCCTTAAACGTGGTGCTAAAACCAAATGCGCATACTAAATTTTTATTACAATACATTCAACGGTTGAGGTTATGTGAATTAACAATGCAAACTAAGTATTGGAAAATAATCGTACATTAAACCTAATACTTGTAATCGCAAGAAAACATTTTTATCTTGATAAGAACATGATTTTCAACAATTTGATTAAAGCAGTAATTTGTAATATAAATAAGAAAATGTTTAGGAATGCTTTCTGTATTAATGTCATTTTACCTATAAACTTTTTATGTGCTATTAATGTTGCTTTCACATATATTATTCTCACCGGATCTTCTATTTAATAGTATCACAGAAAAAGATAGACGTCTGTGAGGTTCGTCAAAATGGGTGTAATACATTTTTACAACCAAGGGTCCTCTGATGAAAGCTCGTTAAGAAGAGTACGAGGGAATGTATCATTGTCGTTTCTGATCCTTACTTAGCCAAAATAATTAATGTTCCAAAGTAATGATATATATATATATATATATATATATATATATATATATATATATATATATATATATATATATATATATATATATATATATATATATATATATCGCTATGAAGTAGATTTCTTAAATGTGAAAGAAAATACTTATGTGCGTCATGCGTCAAAATTGAGGCTGAAGAAGGTGGAGTACCCTTCTGTAGTTCATGCGTTTTTTTCGTAAGATGATTTAAATCACTAGATATTCAAGAAAGCACGTGGTTTTAGAGAACGATAAAACTTCTTTGCTAACATAACACCTTAAGAAAGGAACCAAAAGAGTTACAATGTTTATCGACACAAAATGAATGCTGTAAAGTTCAATTGGTATCATTAATTATTTTTAGTAAAGGGAAAAACTTTAGAAAATTAGAACGCCGTCTGTTGTTATAATGTGATGCTAATCTCTAGTAAGCTATTATGACAAGAGATGGCGACACGAGGTGGACAACAAAGACGATACTGAATAAACTTGGTATTTACATCGTTGCAAGGCCAAATCTGTATAAAAACAGCAGTTGGAATAACTTAATTGTAGTATGACGAATTTACAATCAGAATATACAAACGTAGTAAAAATTGACAAAGCGTTTGCCATACAACAAACTACAGAATCAGTTCAGTAGCTAACAAACTGACACAGAAAGAAAGTAGATTCAAGCACTTGCAAGCAGCCATTTACAACTTGCATCCATGAAGAATAGAACATTTATAACCAGAATTATAAATGTAACACTTACAAGCAGCCATTTACAATAATGCAGAAGGAAAGTAACACTTGAAAACTGCAAAGTTTGCATTAATGAAGAAAACAATAGACATGAATAAAATTATGAAAGTAGTGGTTGCAATTAGCCATTTACAATAATGTATCAAGGCAGATTAGAAAATACGCGTATAGAATTGTGGCGGTAATCCCCCTCCATATATGTCTCTATTGTATTTGTCCCTATATAGAATCGTGCGTATTCATGTCGGCCACTTGCAACATTGTTACCAGTGTTCCGCCCGATTGAGGTCAGCCACTTGCAACATTCTTACCAGTGTCCAGTACCATGACGTCAATTTCCATTGACCCTAGAGTGGACATGTTAAAATCCCATCTGACCCCATAGTGCAAACGACGAAATTTAATATTGAAATCTGCATGACCCCATCAATTTTGACCCCATAGTGCAAATGATCTAACTTAACATGATACCCTATATGACCCTATATCGTCCCCCATCACTACTGCCACACGACTTTGCAACATGCATTACTATGAATGGGGTACTCTCCAAAGTTAATAGGGATAATAAATAAGCCATTAATGAAAGTATTTTTACCTTTTAATCTAACAAGAAAAGAACATTGCAAAAACTGGACAGTAGGGAGATCTATTTAGTATTTTGCGTTGTTTAAAATCAGCAAATACCTGATGCAGCTTCCAGCGTACATTAAGGTTGGAACAAACAATTTTTTTTAAAAAAAATATGACACTTGAAAATTTTCTACATTTCAGTTCTGACACTTATCACAGGGGTGCGAGAGCCAAAAAAACACCCCTCAAGCTGATGGTCACTATAGGAGCAATATAGCTATAGTTTAATTCGTTTCCACCTAGCTGTCGATGTGGATATGTAACAACAAACAAACTAGTTTCACCAATCACCAGACACTTTCAAAATGCTTTATTTGTTGGCCCCTTTCAGGCTCCAGCTGTATAAACTAGCAACGATTGAGGTGTCTCCTACCTTGAGACAAAAGTTTGTAAAGGAATTATATACTACCGTATTCCCTTTTGGGCTGTAATTGTGGGTACCTCATAAAACTATGAAGGAATTTAGATTCATTAATTTGTTTGGATACATTTTTAATCTGAGTTTATCTATTTGATTATAATTTGGACAAATTAGTATTTATAAGGGTTCCTGGTCTCGGGTTTCCAAATTTCCTTCGGCAGTTTCGAAGAAATTAAGATAATGAGGACTGTACTTCCTTCCATAGGCATAAATGTCGTCGGCCGGTTTCGTTTTCCCTTATTCTCTTTAGTGATCTTTGCCAATATATGTACATACTGTCCAGTGTGTGCAATGTTTTTATGTTATATTATGTTCATTGTGTAATCGTTAGAACTGCAATCATAATTCAAATCCATGTATACTCTAAAAAAGAACAAAAAACCCACAAAAAATGCGCGGAATCAAATTACTCAACATCCACAATAAATACACTTTCCTTGTGCCTGTGTGCACAAACAAGACTAAACTTGCTTGTATTTAAATGTTTGAACTAGTGGATCATAACATTGTGTCCGCTTCCATAAGAATAGAACAAATTATTCCTTATTCACCACTTTACCCTCACGAGCATCCGTTAGTCAAGATTTAATATGCAAAACAAAATTACCAATTAAAGCAGGTATACTTACCATAGAGAAGAAAGGAAATTAGCACATTTATTGGCCTTATAGCCATGTCCAACAATTTCATCACTAACCGGTAAAGAAAGAGAAAGAGGAAGTAGTTAAGCTGTATATTTAATAGGAAGGTCACTGTCTACAGAAATATAAGGTAAAACAGCTAAAAATTTGGATTGTGGAATTAGCTGTTATTCTGTCTTTTGATATACAAAAAAAGCGAAGAAAAAAAAGAAAAATGCAATGAACTAAAGAATCAAACAACAATATTACTATTAAATGCAAATAGAAATGACAAAGCCAAACAAACTAATTTTCCATATGATCCTCATATCTATAAATTTACCTAACTGTAACAGTATAAAATGGTATATTACCTCGTAATCTCAATGTGTTCAAATGATAGTTGCAACTAGAATTTGTTATATTAGTGACAAACAAATACATGAAAATTAAGGAGATCGAATCAAGGTCTATTTAATTGTGGTTAACAATAAGTAGAACAGAAGGTATCGGTAGTTATTATAAACAGTAAACAGTTTGCGGTTGGGTGGGACGTAATTCTGTGATGGCGAACCAGACTTAGGTTGAGAATTTTTTGTAGTATGAATATTGATGTATAGTAAGTAATTGACGTGTATTACCTTAAAGTAACGCATAATGTGATCATTCAACTTTATTGTGTAACACAAGGAAATACAAAATAAAAATTAAACATTATCGCAATGCAACCGTGTCCCAATGTTAATGGGAGACTGAAAGGGAAAGAGATTTTTACTGATAGTCATCAACCTTTAGAGCTTTTACAGCCTATTCAAATACTGCCTATTTGTAAAGAACTTAAATGACAAACCGGTTGAACGGGTTTTGAAGCAAACGCTAAACTGGTGCATATTGGCTTGTGATAAGAATAAATTAACCACCAGAAAAAAATATCCGCAGATATATGGGGGTGGCAAGAAATGCGCTGGCCAAATATACTTACTCTGCTTATAACACAGTTACTAAAATGCAAAGAGTAATCCCAGCTGACGAACAAATGAAAACCATTGTATTTACGCCTTTCTTTGCTTGCTAAGGTTATCATACATACATACATACATACATACATACATACATACATACATACATACATACATACATACATACATACATACATACATACATACATACATACATACATAGACAGACAGACAGACAGACAGATAGATAGATAGATAGATAGATAGATAGATAGATAGATAGATAGATAGATAGATAGATAGATAGATAGATAGATAGATATATGAACTGTTATTGGAATGGAAGGCGTAGGTACGTTAACATAAACTTCAGTGTGGCATTCAAGTGGAAAGTCATTATATGTTTACCTCTCCTTATCATTCTGTAGATGTACATCGTTAGGGTACTGCTAATGGGTTCTGTTTATATATGTTCCTAACCTAAGAAAGATTGAATTGAAAGAAATAAATTTGCCACTCCACATAAACACTATTCATTCCTTACTATAAGAACAAATTCTATATCTTCAGAAATGTATGCGTTGTCAAACATTTTATGAGTTTCATCCTACCTTAAGAGCACACAATAGGTTGCCATACATGGCGTTCAATATATCTGGTAGAGAAAGAACCCAGGAATTTCAGAGAAGAACCGTTCTGGCATACCCACATAGGGCGAGTGCAATTCTCGAGCCCATTGTTCAGTAAAATTCCTCTTATAATACTGTTAAATCGTTTGTCGAGAATCAAAATAGCTTATATTTTTTAATAATTTAGTTCATTTAAAATTTCGACCATCTCGGATATACTGAATATAATTTCATTTAATGATTAATTAATGCAGTTAGGTCGTCATTTATTGAAATGGTTTAATGATGTATTTGTCTATATATTGATGTAATAACTACGTATTTTTTTGTAAACACTCAAAAGAATTATGGCAAACAAAATACTTACATAAAAGTGAAAGTGTGAAACATATGGCTTATTCTAGCTGTCATAGTATATAAGGATCAGTAGTTAGGAACCATTTCTTTAATTGACAGGTTCATAACAATTTGTAAGTGATACAATCTTTATAAATATGACAGGAAAAACGGAGGAGAATACAAAATTGACGACAAAAAGCCCTACATATTATAAGAGCCTTGGAACTTGAGCATAGCCAATTCACCAAGTACTGTGTCACTGTGATTCATTATCTGCTGAAATATTTCTACAACGATAAGGCGGAATATCAAGTGACACTAATATGGTCACACACACTTTAAACTCTACTGCTACATACTAAGGGATTTTAACGGATGGGCTGGCTTAGTCTAATAAATACCCCCCTCCCTGAAAATCTGTGCTAATACTGATGGACGATATGCGGGTATGATGTCACCTGTTCATTAAAATATGCAATTTTACTGCATACAAATCTTTCTGCAACAAAAATGCGTACACTTGAGACACATACCGGAGATTGGTAATAGCCATATCAAACACAAAGTTCAAAATAGCCACAGTACAGATAGTTGTGCTATTCCAAGTTGATTTATAAGTCACCAAACATATTATATGGTCCGTAAATACAATGTACATGCTACCAAATTAACCCTACAGCTGATGGCAGCTGCACAGCCACGAGAAGGTAAGTGTATAAAATCTACACCGATGTGTACAGCCAAATTTTTAATGAATAGGTGATATCTGCCCCTCACCCGAAAATCAACATCATCATGGGTGAAGGGTTAATTTATCGGCCTAGGGCTGGCCTTACCGGACACAAAGATTGATGGCGAAGTTTGACACCCGATTCATGATGTATCAATACCAATGTGGAGGGTTAATATGCATGCAAGGCTTGTATCACGACATTAGCAACTTTGTATTAAGACTTTAGTGTTCGATACAGATGATAAGCTAATACCATCTGCTTAATCAATGATAACAAAAGCAAAGATCCTCAACATATTAGTGTACGCCCATCTGGTTGATTAATATTGTTGGCCTTGTAATGTACTTATTGTCTAGCCCAATAAAATATTTAACGGTCAAGTTTTTTATACTGATCTAAAATCCACTTGGAGGCATGAGTGATAGGGTGGGGAAATAGGCGAAAGAGAAAGATGATTGCTTCAGAAAAGCCAAATTTCGATGAATAAGGTGTTAATAAAGAACTTTCTGCATCACAACACTTCAATGATTAAACTATGAATAATGAAGGATCCACTGTACATATTTTTGTTTTGTTTCTTACATTTTTTTACTGTGTTAAATATTAAGTGCATGCTTATAATGCATTTGTTAAAACGATATTATTTATCTGGAATAAAATCGTTGAGATGTATCATATAATTTTGTTTACAGTGGCATAATGGTCTTGTCCAACGTCTTATTTGATTGTAAACTTTATTTCTCATGATGCATAGAATTTCACCTCATCACTCCCAATTCAGACTATCATCTCTGTATTTCTTCCAAAAGAGTAAGACTAACAGTCATTGAATTTCCTATCCTATGTATGAATCACCATAATTATAAGTTCTTACTTCCCGATGAATTCAAGTGGAAACTGATTTTGTTAAAGATGTTCACACTGTTCAAGTGTGATTGGATATACACATAAAGGCGTGTTACAAATAAAGTCCATGTGCACATTTCCTTTACGTTTGAAAACCTGTTTTGTGATCTACATATAAATGGTCCTTTCTGACGACCTTCCGAAGTAAACAAGGCGGCATGTGTACGTACAGTAAAAACCCTAAAATTTCTCTCTTGTAAAATGATATATCTTATTTCTATGCAAAATCTACTCCTAATGTAGCATGCAAATTGTAAAACAATAGTGGAATTCATTTAGAGCATGATCTAAATTGTTATTCAGCAAAATTGTATACGACAAGAAAAGCAACATATTTGTACAGAATATCGGTATAGAGATGGACAAAATAAAACGACTGGTATCATTTTTGAAAACTATAGCATTCAGGACAGACATTTGTAACACAAGTTACGAAATATATCCTTATCGCATACAATCAGTTAATTCCTACAA
Source organism: Potamilus streckersoni (assembly GCA_016746295.1). Lineage (NCBI taxonomy): Eukaryota > Metazoa > Mollusca > Bivalvia > Unionida > Unionidae > Potamilus > Potamilus streckersoni. The sequence continues at coordinate 126,466 of JAEAOA010001022.1, forward strand.
TTTAGGAAGAATTAAGATGTTCCTTTCTAAATCAAAACCTTTTCACTCCTCTCTTCACTTGCTAACACACAAAACAGCATGTTGCTCATACCCGACATCGTAGAATAATTTTGTTCCATACATTGCAGAATTCATAACATTTGAACACTATTATAAGAGCTATCAACACAGCTGGGGTTTTGTATATATTATGTGTCTTTTCTCCTCAATCACTGTTGGGAAACGTGTTTTCGTGATGCTAATATGGTACAAAGAATGATTCATCCAATCAGAAACCATTGTATACCTTAATCGTCATCTCCAAATCAAGTTTTGCTGCCTATACGATTATATTTGGTGTCAGGCCGTTTTTTTAGTGCATTTTCAAAGCCCGGTGCATATCAACAAATGTAATTTTCTTTTTTTCTAAGCACATTATTCAATCATATCACAACTAGATAATGACCGTCGTTGATCGCCTCGTCGTAACTAAAAACGTAGTTTAGCCTTTGTGGCAAGATTTAAAAAATAGAGTCAGCCTTTCGTGTCATGACATTAATTTCTTTGCATACGAATCAGCACATGAATTTAAAGTTATTGTACATGGGTACCAGATTAAAACCTGGCAGCACTCCCCGATACAAAATTACCCTTTCTAATTATATCAATAGATGCAATATTTAACATTGCTTTAAGGTAGAATTTGAACAAAACTAGTCTTGTCAAACTTCCTTAAGTAGAGTCATTGACGAATTGTCATCTGTTTTTGATGTATTGTTGGATTGTTTACATAACCTTTCAAATATCATTAGATTATATTGATCAATAAGTTCATGGCGACTTACCGACATTCATCATTCTACATTTAAATGTGATGTAGCACAAGTCTGCATTATATGATCCGTTCTCATACTGATGATATTTAAAGATCAGCCCCATACTGGTGACAGTTAAAGATCTGCCTCATTTTATGATATTTAAATGTACATTGAAAGGTACACAAAATAAATACCTTTATATTAAGATAGGGATTAGTTTCTCAACTACAAAACTAATCCATGGCATCACAAAATCTTCTCAATGCTGTACATCATGACCGTTTTCCCCTAGAAACTGGCTATTTTCTCGGGCTGAGAAATATTTCCCGAACACCGACTTCTCATAATCAAGGAACTATGCACTAAAATCTAACAAATCTATAAAATGGAGACGTAAATATACCACAAATTTAATAGAATAATAATACTAAACTTTATTTAACAAGGATAAAACATTAGGTCATGACAGATCCATTTGCCATATGGTCCTCAATTTTTAAACCGGATATGTTTAAAAATATTTCAACAAGAAAAAAATAATAAAGAATTGTTACTTACACGCAATATGATTTCGGACACGTACTCACAAGGATTTAAATTAAATTATTGTGTTAATATACTGGTCAAGAGATAATTAAATGAACATTTTACGGTAGACCGTAGCGTTACATTTACTGTCACATTTCAGCGTAACCGAAATCGTATGTACAAACATCGAATGCAACATGTGTATATTATCCAGCTGGTCAAGAAATAATTTTCGCTAATGATGTATGAAGCGAGGCAAAGGAATTTGAATTACGTATCCTTAGGGGTAAAGAAATCCAAAAGGTAGATGAGATGCTGATACAATGAATTAGCTTTTATACTAGTTGGAATTCGAGTACGGAATACGAAGATCTTGAGTTGTTGATTTACTTAGGTTAGAGATACCGTCTTGAAAAAGATCGTTTAAAGACTTGTTTTCATGATTGGTTTTCAACAAATAATATATTTTTGTATTAGTAGAAATTGTAGACGTGAAAAATTCGAGGGTTTTACAATAGGATGTTTATTTCGGGCGGCCCTTCTCTGGAGTTTGTCAATTCTGGATAGATTATAATTGTATTTGTTTCACCATCTGGTACAGCCATGGGTATATATATATATATATATATATATATATATATATATATATATATATATATATATATATATATATATATGTATATATATATATATATATATACCCATCTTTGTTAGCCAAGGTTCCGATGTAATAACTCTATCTAAATATCTAAATCTCGGCGTATCAAGCAGATATTTCTGTGCTTCGAGTCTGTGAATTTTATTGCATGCGGCGGCAAGCCACCGCATTCTATCAAAATTAAGTTGTTCAAATTTGAATACTGTTCCTACATATCGAGGCAATGGGAGAAAACATCTTGAATGGAATGATAAATAAGCAATTATCCAGTGCCGGTCTGTGTTTGCACAAATGCCTTCACTCCAATACGCCTATTATAGCTTCCCTCTAGTACACAGTCATACTTTTGATATTAAACTATCAAAGTATCCTCTTTAGGTCAACTGTACCACCATTTTCAGCCGATGTACAATGCACTACACTATTGTTTAGCTAACAGTACCTACTAAGAGAGGCAGCCTATGAAATCCAGTAGACGTGACACCGCTCCGATGGCCTAGTGGTTAGAGCATCCGCCTCGGAAGCGGGAGGTCGTGGGTTCATTCCCCGGTCGAGTCATACCAAAGACTAAGAAAAATGGTACTAACAGCTGCCTCGCTTGTCGCTCAGCATTAAGAGATTAGTATTATGACTGGTCGGCCTGGTGTTAGGATAATGTTACTGTGTGAGACATCACGCTACATGTCTGCGAAATGATGCCCCAGTGCTACACATAACTATAAACTGTCACAATGCTGACATTGTATCGATATGACTGAACAATTGGTAAAGCTACGTTAAAAATCATAATCACATCACAACAGATATACTGACCAACAAATTAATAAACATACAGACAGGGTACATTTTCACAAGTAGATTTCGAATAAATTATACATTTGTTTATAAAACTACTCTAATAGATATTGCAAAATTAAACCAAGCAACTTGTTCCTAGTTCATTTCTTAATTATTCATGATTGTATTAATTCTTTTTGTCTTTAATGTTGCTTTATTTCTGCTTCAATACTAAATTGACGAAATACTATCTCCACAATCCAGGTTTTTAGATATATTACCCGTTGCCACTGTTCATGCAGACATGACTGAAAAGGCCCTTTCATTAAAAACCTATTCAATCTAGAGTAACACTACTTCCTGGTTATGATTCATTTTTAACTTACGATAGCGATAAAATCCATCTGAAATGGCAGAGAGACTAACGTCATTATTTATTATTTTCTTACACATGCACGGTAGGTACTTTTTCTTTGATTATTAGTTCTATAAGACACCATTGCTGATGTAGGCTGCAATGGGAAAGGGTCGTTTGGGTGCATTAGTCATACAAAAACTTCAACAACACGTTTCCACAAGCATGGTTAACCTAGCTGGTTTACAAAACTACACAAATCGTTTGTATTCAACACACACACACATACACACACACTTTTCCCCTCATCCCCGCGGTTTAAAAGGGTCTTGAACATAGTGATACCCTTAGTCTATTCAATAATCTATATCCGCATAAATAAGTGGGTCTTAAATGAATCGAACTGTAGCTATGATGAACCCATGGAAACCACCTGCCAGTGGATTGTCTTTAATTGGCTCCTACACCGCAGAGGCCCTGTCTGTGGATTAAGGTGCGAATAAGAATTTGGAGATATTCAGTAAAACGCGTTGTTATTAACGATGATGAGAAAATGAGGTGCTCACAGTCGCTTATTCACTTCGAGGGTCATGACCTAATCCATGTGTATGTTTACTAGACTGTTCACAGATCAGCACTTTAAATTGACCAGTATTATTACAACAGCTTCCAAATTTATGAAGGGATCATTTTCTTTCACATCTTTAGGAATATTTCTCTCTCTCTCTCTCTCTCTCTCTCTCTCTCTCTCTCTCTCTCTCTCTCTCTATATATATATATATATATATATATATATTTCTACCAATTTTAAATCAGCTGAAAATATAATGTTGCAGACATGACCTCTATTGTGAGAAAAAGAAAAACAGAACTGAACTGAATTTATTTTTAAAATCAAATATAATAAAAGTTTAAAACTAACAAGAAAGTAATTAAATGCATATACGTAACAATGTTGTTGTTAGTTGCCAACGTCCCACACATCTTTGACCAACCTTTAATGCCCTCAAAACATTGTCATCTACAGCATACGCATCTGCCACGGACAATACACAAAGTTAGACGATGGCAATGAGATGCTTGAAGCGCAGTTAATTATGAAACACGGACTTGTCGATTTAGTGTGCAATCACTATCATTTGTGCTGATCCGACCGATCACTGCAATGTAGTCAGCAGCCAGTTCATTAGTGGAAACCTGAATTCTATTTTTAATATTGGCATCTACTATCGGTCTAGTGGAATTATCGCACAAATATGTAACGACACCTGAAATGTTGTGCCATCTTGGTTTGAACGAAATTTATTTAAGCTCTTCACGTGTCAGTGCGTATCACTTGTTTTGGAGCCATAGGCCCAACTAGAGAAGTAGTGCTTACACCTGACATTATCAGAACCAGACTAGTGCATATCAGTGGTATTACCACGGGTAATTCGCTCCAACAGCGACGCAGACTATAATTTCGGAGGCATCTTTAACAATGGTCATGAAGGAAAAGTACAGATCCGTGAAATTTGTTTCAGTATTTACGTGAATGTGGGTTTGGAGCCAAAGTTCATGACATGGCTTATAAGTACTCACTGCCTTTCCTCGAGTGGAAGAATATTGTGGAAAATTGATACTCCAGACCGTAAGATGAAGTTTAGCAATAATCAAAATAAATTTTCCTTCTGGTGCACAGCCACTGGTTGCGGCGTAAACGCACAAGGTCTCCTGTTGTTTGGAGGAGTTACGCTACCAGAATTAGTGCAAAGCGTTTATCTCTCCAACACTTGCAATAACATAAAAAACACTATTCTCATTCAGATCTGATGTCCCCTTTTATGACAAACATTGTGAAAATTTGACTACGTCATACAGGATTGGCTAAGCAGCTGGACTAGAGACATTTTGTGTTTCATGCTGGTCAAGTTGCAAAGCTTTTCCTTAAATAAGGTAATGTATCTGCCCAATATCATTCGGAATCACTTCTTGGTAATCCAGGGAGCCCAAATTCAAGCACACAACATGATAGTGACATCAAAGAAATATTCCGATGCACAAAAACAGATTCGATATGAAAGTTCCAGAACATGTTTGGATAAGCTAGAAACTAGCTGGGTTTTATCCTGTTCGGAAGCAACTCGGAGTTTAAACACAGTACCTATCGAAATGTGGTAGTAAAAACCACGATTATTGATCACTATGGCTTTTGATAGTAACGATATATCTTAATATTGAATTATAGCAACACAACACAAGATTAATCGTGAATATAGTAAGGTTCATAACCAAATATCATCGGTTTCTATGCAAATCCATGCTTACCTCTGATTAACTGCCAAATATGGTCGCTAGAAGTGATCTTAAACGTACGCTAGCAACGTCGTAAAAGAGCTCGCATGTAAAAATATCAGAGATATGAAAACCAAGTGCAGTTTGGAGAGTCATTGTAACGTCGCTGAGATGGGATGATTTTACCAAAACTTTTCACTGTCAGTCATCAAAATAAAATGAAAATGTAAGAGAGTACAGAAGACATCATTTCGTCAGCTCCAAAAGACTTAACATTTGATATTTGTTAGGAATATCAATATTATGTGTTTAATACTTGTCCATGATTCTAGACAGAAAAAGTAATTTATACACAATATATTGGATCCTTCTTCATGATTGAAGGTTGTACGTTTTCACAAGGTTTTTTGATCGTAGAAAGTTCTAGAAGGCGTACCTGAAGCTTGTCTTCTTTCTAAGTTTATAACTAAGATTCTTACTGATATCTGGTTTGAGGGTCTAGTTTTAGAATGTTCTAGAGGAGAACATGTTTACGAATTTGAAGGAAGATGATCACATCCTGGACTTCTTATTGTATGCTAGGTTTTTATATAAGTTTGAAGTAAACAAAATTATTTCATTCCAACTTTGTGTTCAGTTACGTTCATTTTTAATTTGGGTGGAATCTTTTAATAAACATTCTTTGTTGTTTATAATATACTTATTGATATTTTGGACTAAAACACTGTTTCAAAATTATTGCCAATTCATTCAATAAACTTCTGATACATCATAACTGATGGCATATCAGCTCATCCAGGACTATTGAAACATCAGCACGTCATTAATGGAATTCATTCAAAAAAACTATACATTTTGTCTTGTAATAGATCTTTTGGATTTTTGAGCATTTAATTCATACTTCACTGAAGTTACTTTTAAGATTTCGCTTTATATTCTAGAGAAACAAATTATTTGTTACTTAACTTGTTGGTTTTGCTTTTTCTGTTACTTAGTTTACGTCGTAACACATAACACAGAAAATTCGCTTGGTGCTTGTTATTTGACCCTGGCGCAGTTTAAGAGGCTTTCGAATACAGATTCCATGCCCGACTATGGCTTTTTTCTAGACGGTCTTCAAAAATACAATATGAAATAAAAGTCTTTGATCTAGCTGACTTTGTCTGGTGTATTACATCTGGCAAATAAAGGAAGCAAGAGAATGTAAATATCACAGTGACGATAAACGACAATATATGCTCAGCCAGCCTGACTGCTAGAAATTGGCGCATGGTGCAAAGACAAGGCCGTAAGCATATTCAGTGCGCCTGTAAACAAACAACAGACAACATCTCATGATCAGTTCCGTAATATATCATGTAAACAGGTATCATAAGACCACGTACGACTGTCATTATATTTAACTATCAGGTCCATCCAAAGTACAGTTTCATTGTCAAGATCTCCTCCCAGTGCAGAGTCATGTACCCATTCTGCTCCATAAGAGCAAAACGATGTTGCGTCAACCGGGAATTGTAACCTGGCAGATACACAGATCCAGCACCAGCAATTGATATTGTTTACTTGCCTCCACATCTGGTGAAAAGCAAGAAAGTATGTAAGCCTGGGAGGTTATGTTTGCATGACATTCACTATTATTACTTCTATTTATGGTATCAGAAGCTAAATAGACCTGACATTGAGGTAATCCTGTCAATGTCAGGCGAGACTCTTGAAATCCCTTGCAGATAAATGTTGTAATTTAGCCTTTGATTTCATCAAGAATTTGCTACATTTGATTTGGCAAAAAAAAAGAATTTCCCGACTTTCTCGGTTCGTTTCGTGCCTGTTTTACATTTGTCCGCGTTTTTCGAATTTTTCTTTTGTTTTTTTTTTCTTGCTAAGCTAGCGTATTAGCAATTCTCCTCAATTTTTCCAGTTTCTATAATCATGGCTAGAATTTACTTTTCTGTTTAATTAGTGGCGCAAACGTTGTTCAACACCATTTGCAAGATCTTCTCGTGTAAATAATCATCGACACTCTTGCTTCCGGCTTCGATCCCCTGGTTTACCAGTTTTGAAATTTTATATGTTTATTGTAGTTGTTAAACTGCTGTGTCTGACGCCCTTATCAAATACATTTCTATTCAAACCCTCGCGATAATTGCATTGTCGACTAGTCAGGTCAATAGTTAGAAAACTATACGGATCTAGGCCAGAGTAACCTCATCAGCCATATTATGAATCTTATCCACTTACTCATCGACATCACATCAATACCGATTGTCTGTGAGACCATGCTTGTTATTCACGCGAGATGTAATCAACATATTTTCTCGGATCACCTGCTAATTAAACAAGACAACATTTCTGCTAATATCATCAAATCTATTTAATTGTTCTATTTCCCTGTGGGTTCAAACTTTATTTTCTCTACCGTGCAACCAGATGACGCCAAAACCAAAAGCAATAGATGTGACAAGGCAATGGAATAAATCAAAACTCCACAGGAAAACTACCAACATAAACACAAATAGTATTTTTGTTCTGTTCATCTGAACTCAAGCGACTCTTTTGGCACAAGTAAGCCCTAAAGATATTGCTTGCTGAGGACACTACAGTCGTACGTAGCACTGCAGATGGCCATTGTGGTGGTCCTATAGGATGAGATTACCTGGATCAGAATTAATACTACGAATGATGCTGGTTGTGACACGATGTTAAAGATTGTTTTACCATGTACAATGCGACGAGAATACCTAAATGCACCGGGAGAGCTTTATTACAGTAGTGATAGATAAATCTGATTCTGGCCCCAAAAATATATAAATTACCTCTCCAAATCCCGACTCAAAGCCCTGATAATAACCCAAATTAATCAAAGACCTGTCCCCATCCTCCAAATAAATATAAATCGCCATCCTGAATACCTACCGGCCCTATTCCTAAACGATGTTTTTCCCAAAATCAGCAGGCTAGAATCAACGCGCTGTTTCAAACCCAAAGACCTTTTCCAACCCTCGGAGACCGGCAAATTTTCAATCCTTATTTTTATTGTTCACACAAAATTTCACACCTTCTTTGATAATTATTTTCATATCTGCTGAATTTCTTGGGTAGGATATTAGTCAATATACTATCTATAAGTACGAAACTTTCGCATTAAATCAACCATAAATTTTATACCCCGTAAGTAAGATCTTATCTGATGAAGAAATTTTTTGTAAATGATACTTGCTGTTTTGCAAGCAGGTTTTTGTAGTCGCGAGGCAAGGTTCGATGTTTTACACGCTGTTGCAAGAGAAACACCAACGCCGGATATGATTAACAAAAAAGGATTAAATGGTATTCTGCTTGAAATTATACCAGATCCAGTCATCAAAAACGGTACACATGACATTATCCGGATTATAGTGTTATAGCATTTGTAAAATTTTTTCAAGCACCAAAGTTTTAATGATAATACCTTAGCGCGTCCACATCCTGTTTTGGCATTTTATCCTAAATACGATTAAAATCTACTATACGTTTTTCACTATGCAATACGGGCTTGGTTAGGTTATTAAGTGTGGTGTTTTGCTACAAATAACAGAAACCACCAATTCGACGCTACGGTTCAATTTTTTAACAGATGCTTCCAGTAGAAATGTTTCTTCAGCGTCTTTATTTAACACTATAGACACGGTTCCAGAAAAATCATCGGTCGAATGAAGCCATGGAAATGTAAAAGTCCTTAATTTTGCACCGCTAAGTACGCACTGCTAAATACACACTAGTGACTCTCGCTGTGTGTTTGATAGTGTTATTTTGCTGTGACCGTGTTGCTGATTTTGTGGTTACTGTGTATTTAATATGTTTAATTTCTTTGCGCGGAATTTTCATCAGATTCATTTTTAGTAAAAAACATAGTATGGATCATTGATTATATTTGTCAATATCACCGAGTTTTATGTCAACAGTTGGTGGACTTCCAAAATATTCGTTACGTTTTCTGTTTCTACATAAATTTAAAAGCGTTTGTACGTGATTAGAAACATCAGTCTTAAACGCGGCCACCCCACTGTTGATTGTGGCTAACGAAGTTGTTATTAGAACTTCCTTATTATCGACATATGTTTGCGTTGCTGCATCCGTAGCTACAGTAAGGTCTCCAAGGTATGGATTCTATTTTGGTTCATGACGCGGTTACCCGTGAACGAATCGCCAGCTCGCCTGATAAAATCGTGAACCAAGTTACCTTAATCTTGTATTTTGCAAAAGTAACGATATTATCAACAACCGATGTAGGATATCTTACAAGTATATCTGACAGTTGTACATTAGCTGTCTTTAATCGTCCGTTTTGTCCAAGAAAAAAACATCTTCATTCTGGTCTACGCTTGTGATATTTAACAAATAACTGATCTCATTTTTGAGCTGATCAAGAGTTGCGTATCTATATAAGTTACATTGAAGATCTTTGGCCGAATGATCTCCTAATGTTGTTCCAAATTTTGTATAATTGCTCATTATATTTATCGTCCTACATATATTGTCAACGTTAGTAAGTTTAATATGACATAGAATTTTATAATAATAATGTCTAAGATATTAAAGTTTGTTACCGAACGATTAATTCATCATAGACATAATAACGAACGTCCAGATTACCATTAACTTATTGTGGGTCATACAGGATGGTTAAAACAAATTTGGTATTAAATTTTTTGCTCAACGATAATTTTAACTATGATAAGGTATACACCATTAAACCGCAACAGAATAAATATAAATTATTAAGCGAGTACAACCAAAAACTTCAAGATGAACTTGAAGCTGGCGATGATATATTTTTGATAGGACATCCAGAAAAACTAATTCCAGTGAACGAACTTGATTCATCTTGACATAAAATAATTGTATTTGGCGATATTCGGCTAAATAACAAGGAGACGAACAAGATCAGATCTTATTTTCATTATCGAAAAACAAAATATGTAATTTGGTCTATTTCGCCCAAGGCTTTTACTTCGTCGATAAATTTATTAGTCGACATACGGGTTGTTTTATATTATTTCCCGGACTTGAAAATGTTAATGTGAGAAATATTGCAAACGATCAATGCGGCGATTTAACGAAATATAAATTTATCGAATCATATCATCAAGCAGCCAAGGACAAATACAGTCTCCTTTTATTTAACAAGCTAGCGCGTCATCCGGCCAAGATGTGTCGTTGCTGCATTAACACGTTTTTATAGGCGAATTTTGTAAAGCGCATAGAATATAATGGACAAGCATCAACAAAGAATCGAAATACTAAGGAAGTTTATCGAAACTCGAGCAGCTTTTAAGAAAAAGGTGGAAGAAGCTCGGCGTGGACAAGTTCAAGCAGAGGAAGCAACTGCTAAACTTTTTAAGCCTGTTACCGAAGCAGTTCTTGGCACAGCAGAAATATCTGCACAATCCGCAGACAAGCTTAAAAAATTATAGGAAAAAGGTTTGTTAGTTTACTAGGAGAAAGATCTAAAGAAAAGACTAAAACAATCGCAGAAGAACTTGTTTGATACATTGCTGATTATGATGCACGACAGGCCAAATTTGACACATTAATAAACATTCCTCTCGCACTTCAACATATGATAGTAGGAATGACGGTTAATCCGACCGGGTTGAGGAGGTTAATAGAGGACGGTAGGAGCAAACTAAAAAACTAGCTGAGGAACAAAAACGAATAACAGAGGCTATCATAGAAATGATTCCTATTTAAGCGCAAATGATACGTTATAGAAAAAGACTAGAGAAAAATAACTGAAAACTAATTAAATAATTTTGTTCAAATATATTTAATGAAAAACAAACTTCATGATGTTACAACATTCGAGAATGGAGCGATGCCAATTACAACGAAATGATGGGAGTTTTGAAAAGTAAAATTGAGAATGTTCCAATAGCTGAAGAAGCACTTAAAAAAACTCACACAAACGAAAAATTCGTGATAAATTTCATAGAATGAGAGATGGAATTACTGCTGAAATATTAGGTAAAACATCAGATCGACACCGAAATGAACCAGGAGGTTATAGTAATGGTTGGAATTTTAAGAGACTGCTTAAAGAGAATTAAAGAAAACGAGATAAAACATTACTAGAGGAAACCACTGGATCTGGAGTTAACGTATTTACATCAAACGCATAGTCGAATGACTGATGTTGATAATATCATCCAAAGAGGTTAGTAAAGAAAGAGCAGAGATCGATAACTAAATTGTGTATATACTTGATCATCTAAGATCGAGCGGATTTCTGACATCGGACAAGTACGAAATTTTACATGTTGATTTAACTTAATCGAGGATCGAGGAAATCTTATCTAATGTCGACCACATTATTACTCGATTCGTCTCAGACAACAAGAAACAGCGCAAACTTTTCTGTTTATTACATTCCGCCAATACAACTAGATACTAAAAAACAATATGAGAGTTTACTCATTTCCTGCACAGCATAGAACTCTATGGCTAACGTAAAAATTGATGTCAATGACGAAATTATGTTTAGATTAAATATAATAACTCCATGGAAAATACTTAAAATTACACAAGGACACATTCGACGGTGAACTGCCAGTAAATATAACTGACGCAAACACAATACTTATCAATTGCTCTAATACGTCTGGATCTAACTCAGCCCATGGTAGTAAAGGACAAACGATATAGTTTTTCTCCAGACGTTCTACCAGGATATATCATGCAAATTAGTCCGCGGTAGGTTATTTATTATAGGAATAACCTCGAAATCCAATGACAGGTATCACAATGCAACTCACAGACCAATCAGTAGACAAATAGATCTTAACTATAAAACACACCTGCACGGTACGGCATGATCAAATTTGTAAGTCCACAGTTTCTAGACGATGATGAGATGGAGAAATATTTATAGAAGAAAATCGTAGCAGAATTTTTGAAATATATTTACTTTATTTGAAAAGAATATATCAGGAATTGCGCTTAAATCAATTGCATTGCAGTAGGACAAAAGATCGCTGACAAGATTAGAGGCCCTTCAGCATTGGAAATAAAATGATTGTTATCAGATATTGCCACAACATCGGAAACAAAAAGAACTATGACAGCTACAACCAAACAATCATTATCACCGCGTGGTGCAGAAATAGTACGTAAACTTGAAAAGAAAACAACGACGAGGTGCCCTGCTGCCTTTTAATTTTGTGCAGCGGGTATTAGATAATATCGCCTAAATTTTATCTCAATCTTGCCGAAGAATTTGATGCCGATGACGCTAACGGAATTCAAATACATCGAGCATCTGGATGAAAACTCGAACGAACCAAATAAGACTGGCGTTAGAACCTGTAATGCACGCAACGAGAACGTGTTTCTGCTGCCGCATAAGGCAGTGTTAGAAGTGTGTAGCCAAATATTATCTACAATTGGTGGTGATATTAGAGCTGGTGCTGAAATCGCGCTCGTCAACAAAGGTTGAAGCTTGTTTAGAAGTGCATGGTATCAGCTGGCCAGTGAAACCGTAGAAGATATTTCAATGCACTTGTCTATAGCTAGTACAGTATTTAATATTGTTTCGTTTATCGATGATTATTCTAGATAAGTTGCCACAAACATGATATGGTTTAAAGATAACTCGTTCGGGACAGCCAAGCGAGTTTCGTACTGGTGCTGGTAATCCTGCTGCAGATAACAATAATCTAATCGCCGATCTCACTATTAATGCAGCTAGTAATATTGGAGACGCAATAAGATTGGCGGTCACAAGAATACGACGATATCAATATAACGAGGGATTTGATAAACAATAAGCAAAGTTTTTCGAGGACTAAAGCATACGCTTATTTTAGATCGAGCTGATCGAAACGATTACATAATGCATGCTAATAGGGTGGCCTAAGGACAGTTTGTTATTACGAGATTTGCACAGTGGATGCCGTGGGTTGTATCCTATGTAGTTTAATTGATGGAGCTCGAATAATTATTAACCGCTTACACTTCCAACAAAACAGGATGTATCAAACAGCAATTCCTAACGCAAATGATTACACATGGCGTGTGACAACCACGTCTACCAAATAACTACCTCGATTTGTTAGTCGTATCCAAACACAGACACGATCAAGAACTGAACAATTCCGTATTTAATAAACTCAATGTTAGATGAATATTTGTGAGAGTAAATTCCAAACAATATCCCGAACGTGCAATCAAATGCAGTTTTGCCGTATACGCCACCAGAAACATATCTCGGCCGTATATGTAGCTCATGGAGGCTATGCAAAATATCCTGACGCGGACAGTGAATCTCAAATATCGGTGGAAGTGTTTCGATAACTCTATCCTATCTTTAATTTTGACTATTTAAGCATTCCGAACGAGCTATTTGATAGACTGCTGATATTGAAATCACCTGGATACTTGGCGTACGGGCAACTGAACAGTATAACGTATATGCGCTAGTTGTCAGTGATAGATTCAGAACACCATTAAAGGAACAATGACTGCAAGTTTCATCTAACAATGAGGTATAACATCATGAAACCATAGTACGCAACTGGAGAAATATATCCAACATCCGGCCAAGTTAAAAAAATTGTCAGCAGCGGTTGCTAAAGACCGTTTTGTTATTTTATTGATATCTCCGGCGACAGACGTCGCTATGACTTCGAATAAAAGAGCGATGAAAGTAATATTAACCCAACAACAAATCGATAAACTCCATTGCAAGGTGTTTGAAGTAAAACCGTTTGTTTTTAAATTATCTGTTTTGCATGTCACAGCGATGTAAAAACAGGATGGATATTTGGGACTAGCACTATATGTAATAGCAAAATTTTACCTATCCTTGGCACATTAGGAATATCGGCAGCGTCAGGGGCAAGGAGCAACCCAAAAGTCGGTGGTTTAGATTTCAATCAAACAAATGTATCTTTAGTTTAATGTAACAATATAAAATAAACGTCAGCGCCAAAATAGTGGAAGAAAAAGGGAACAACAAAACGCAATCTAACAAAACAAGAAGGATTTTATACAATAGCTCCGCTGTTAGCCGGATTAGCAGGACGTATTCTTCCAGGCCTACTGGAATTGGAAGTGGAATGACTCTACCGGTGACCAGACGTCGTAGAGTAATATTGATATCATCAAAAAATTGAGCGATCTTGGATTTCGCGGAGTATTTTTAAAGGACGAACTCGACGACGTACCAGCAGATGGCTGGCGCATTGAAAACAGAAAACTTTAACGAATATCTAGCACTCACTGGGTTGCAGTCCACGTAAAATAATTCTTTTTGATTCGTTCGGATTCCTTTGGGCAATCTCATAAAAACTATATATTTTTTAAAATGATAAAATAAACTGTTCTTCTATTCAACTGCAGTCGATCGGAAAATCCGCTTGTGGTTATTTTTTAATGTTTGTCCGACAAATGTCTCCGAGGGGTTCCGATCTTTTTAAGTCTATTGTACAATTTCATAAGCAAAGTTCTCGTGCAAACGATGAGATTGCAGTTACTTTTATCTAAACCAATGTATGATAATGTAAACGTACTGTCTTAATTGTAGAACTCAAACAGAAAATAAAGACGAGACGATGGGAAAAAACACTAAATAATTAAACAATGCCTAAAGGTATTTGTGTTGTATGAAATGGAAAGAAAATCATGTTCCTGAAGAAAGAAAAAACAAATAGGATCTGGTGTGGATAATGTTATTTTAGTAGACAGTTAATTGACCACCCACCAGTCTTTTTGCTGACAATCATTTACTTTTTGTCAGTTTCACCTGCTTTGTTTTAGATAAAATATCGAAAACATTGGTCCGGCTTCTTGATTTTTGAGGGTCAAACTTCAAGCGATTTTGTACTCTATTTCGAAGATTTTTTTATAAAACTGGAAAACTTTAGTTAAAATTTCTCATTTTGTTTACTCATTTCTCACCTGTTTCTGTCTGCTTTTATGATTCGTTGGTGAGCCATTGTCAAAAGTATCAAAGCAATCTTCAAACTCAAGTTTCACACTCAAAAAATTAGAAAGCCGACCCATTTTTTCATGCGAAATTGGCTGAATTAGTCAAAAATTATTCAAAAATTGGTACAAAACAGTATTAAATAAATTCTAATTTTTATAGTACATTTATCACGGCTGACAATAATTTTTATGAAACAATAAAATAAAATTAAGTTCAATTGTGATTGTGATAAATATCTTTGTATCTAACAGGAAAAAAATCTTCACTTACTGTAAATCATGCAATCGCCGTGAGGTCCTTGGCAGCTGAATTGACATTCACAAACGGATTGATAAATTACTGAAACCAAGAGGCCGTTGGACATTGCCAGGTCACAAGTATACTTTACCCTACAATCTGGTGGATCAACAACTTTACAAATCCGATAATCTGCTGCCAGGAAAAGAGCATTACAATCAAGTGAATCCAGTAGCAATCCGTCATGATATCTGCTACAGGAACAACGAGCAAGATAAGCGCGGATGTGATAAAGTAATGATACATAATCTCCGTGATATGAAACCTGCAAATCTTCGAGAACGTTTTGATAGAAGGCTGGTGCAGGGTTTTATTGGAGCAAATAAATGGACTTGGAAAAGAATATATGACGATCTCACCGCCGAAAAAAGTTTCCGCGACGTAAGGTTGTCGCGAATATCGCTGATGACATCTGGGCGATAGATTTAGTGGATGTATCCAAACTTTCTTAGTTTAATGTTAGCGCTGATGGATCTCCAAATAAGTATTTGGTTAATGTCATATATAATTTAGCAAACACGCTTTTAGTGTACCTTTTTTGGTTAAAACAGTAAGGTCGATCACAGATGCGCTAAAACAAATAATGACGAGTACTGAGAGAAAACGGAACAGAATTTGGACCAATCTCTATCGGTCAAAAATATGTTTGATCGACAAAAAAAATATCTTCTTAACAAGGTGCAAATATAGGATTTGTTCGAATGTCTTCGCCTTGTGAACGGTAAAGTAAAGTTTAGTTTCTACCATCATGACGATGAAATATTTCTAACATCAACAGTTGAAAAATGTATCATTGGTGATGACATACTTACCGGTAGACGTTCTGCCCTTTGAGCTAAAAGTCTCTGAGAGGGTAATTTAACCAACCTTACTAAAATTGATGAGTCGTTTGGGGAGTGTCTCCGAGAGTTTCGTACTATCGAAAGCATCCTGACCAATATAATGCCAATGAGAGTCAGCAGGTATGAAAATAATTATCAAAGGAAGTGTGAAAATGTTTTGTGAATGATAAAATAAGGTTTGAAAATTTGACGGTCTTTGAGGGTTGGAAAAGATCTTTGGACCAGAGCCAGCACGCTGATTTTGGGAAAAGTCGTTTCGGGATAGGGTCAGGGGCCTCTGAGATGGTGATTTATATTTGTTTTTGGGTTGAAAAGGTCTAACACATCAGTCATGTGTCTGTACGACAAGTTAGACAATTCAGTATCTCACTTCTATTGTCAGGAAGACAAGACTAATAACTGTTAAAATAGCAAACATTTTTATGGATACTTCGTCCTTGTTTATTGATTCTACGGGTGATTTGTAAACAATATATTCATAACTCACCTTTATTCTTGATTGTTGGTTTCTATTTTAAAGATACTTTTTAAAAGCATGTCTGCATGCCTTTTTGACCTTAGAAGGCTATAGATTAAAATAGTTAAAATCTGCTTACAAAATTTGATGGGAAAAATAATCTACATACTATCCAACTTATTGTGTGTTAGTTTTTATATAGGTTTGATTAGCTAACAAATTGCTGTGAGTTGTATCAGATATAATTTGAGAGGAATCACTTATTTAGCAATTATTCATTGGAAATACAAAGTACCAATTAATAATTTGGACTAAATCATTTTTGAGATTATTGTAAATTCATTTAAGGGCATTATGGCTTATGTCAAAGTAAAACATCAAGACTTCTGGCACACCAGCTCATTCAAGAGTATTGGAACATCAGCACATTGAATACCGGAAATCTGTCGGAGCTATGGAAAGTGGTATTGTATTATAATGTTTGTGAATAGTTTTGGGATTCAATTCACAATCATGTAAGTTCTCTTAAATTTTCTTTGTATTCCCTGGTAAATTAATGTATTTGTTGAATTGTACAAAACATCTCATTTTCCTTTTCCAGTTATTTAGTTAACGAATATAGATTTGTAACCATGTATTCAACAATATCTGCTAGAGACATGAATAAGTACAGCGACATTAACCAAATGTTCATAAATATCTACACGACAAATCTAATCTCGGTACCCAATAAAAAGCTAGCTAGGGTTCCTCCTGATCTTTGTTATTTTTAGACCAAATTCGGAGCAAATCCATAGTACAAGTCATACAGGTCATATAAGCGTTTAGTGCTAATTACTTCTGAAATGGGTGTATTGTTTTAGAATTGGTTATCTATAGATTTAAATGAAGATTAGTCATATTATTTAAATCCCTGTGCATCTATATTCCTTTACAAGGTCCTTATGAACACGCCTCGGGAAAAAACACGGCAACATTGTATTATAAAGTACGCGGAAAATTTTTTGACAAGGCTATCCATTACGTGGGATAAAATATAAAGAGACGGTTGACTCTCGCTGTGATTGCACAATGAATGCTGGGCTGATTTTTTTTAAATAACAGCTAACAAATAATCATTACCTCCCGGTTATTAAGTACGCTAAACCAGACGCACTCCTTTTTACACTGAATTTAACACATGTCCACCATTGTAAAAGTCAATGGCGATCAATAATGTTTCTTACAAGCAGCTATATTTAAAGTGCAGAATATAGAAAAATCATTATTGAAAACACCTTGAATAACTATATTAGTAATGAAGTTTAGTACAACAATGAATATTTCATTTAATTTGTGCAAATGTGTCTGTATGACCTAGCATGCATATGCTTCGTTTCATTTGTTTTTGAATTTCAGAGTGGACCTAAAGGTGGAAATAAAATTTTATATTTTATTAATTTTTATTTTCAGCACAATGTGCAGGAAAAAGCATACTCCGTACATAAAAGTAAATCAATTTTCGTAATTTTGTTTCTCCTCTTTCAGAACTTGCTGTTGGAGACTATTGTCAAAACGAAAATAAGCCAAGTAAGTTCCAATCTCACTTTACATCTGCATGAACAGTATAAAACTAAATGTTTTACATTTCGAAGCATATCTAGATTAAAGCCTTCTACCTCCCTACCAACATAAATATTTCCTCATATCATTCGCATTCGTCAACCTTTTTAGGATTACCCACTGATGCCTCTGAAAGATGAATTTCATGTGAGCTAAGAGTTCAACCTAAATCAACGAAACGTTTATTTGTAAAACAACTAATTACATGTCCATCAACTGCAACATTTATATAAGCGGGTGAGGCGCGAGTACATAAATGATTCGCATCAAAGTACGTCAGGTTGCGAAAACTCTTTTCGATAAGATTGTAACCAAAAAAATCTTTCGACAAGATTTTGCCACATACCTGGATTTGACTCCCCTCTGTTCCACGTCGGGGGTTCATATGGGGTTGCATTCGAACTGCCATTATTAATCAGCTTCACCGGAAGAACGTCTTGTGCTATATCCTGTAAGAGGTAGCTTTTATAAGATCTCAAAGATATTGATTCACAAGCACAAACTGGACTTTATGTTGTATTAAAATAGTACTACTATATGTATTATAATTCACATTATTTATTATGGTATTTGAAAGGATGTAAGAGCATAGCTAATGCTTGCATCATACTACCAAACCAGTGGACGTTATTCAACGTTACAGAAAAAGATTAATTATTAATTTCGCTTGAATGCTTAATATAAAATTTAAAAAGACGCTTTATAGACGTCTGCTTTTACAAATCGTCGAAATTAGCCGAGTCGACAATGAGTTAAACTATAGGTCAAGAGACTGATTACATGAGGATTAATAGTGAAGAAAAATGTATTAACATAATTGTATCCCAGTGGACGAGGTTGTATGAACCTTTTCTATGTCACCATTATTGTCTTGTGGACAAAATCGGTTATGATATTTCCTGCATCGCATCAGGTTACGGCAAAATGCATTAGACGCACTCTGCAGCTGTGGACATGATTATGACTAGCGATCACATCTGCGAGCTTTCAACTGATTGTTGGATCTCCAGTGAGGCATTTACCTAAACTGATGCCAAAGTACGTCATCATTGTCACATCACACAACCCATGCAATTTATAGTTAGACATTTACCAAGACAAAATAAAAAAAATAGGTGGTACTTTATATCCTGCCTAGCTATGACAGCCACCTGACGATCCAATTAATCGACACGGCATCAAAATGACCTATAAGTGTAATCCCTAAACATCACAAATTCCTGACGTTTCAAATGTGTCAGCTGCAGTTCATTAAATCGTTGCTTTATTGTTAATGTCAACCCTAGACAAACTAGCCACTGCGCTTGGCAATAATTTGTTATATAATCAACATTTGATATGGTTCCGCATTCGCAGACTGGTTGAACTTGATAACCGCATGACAAGTGTGTCTCTACAAGTACAAAAGCTGATGGACCAAGTTTACTGAAACAAAATTCCTGTAGATCGCGCAATTACATTCGTCTTTGTCTTGTCACAGTATTACTAATGACGGTTATCACGAAGCAATCAAAGTCTGGTCTGGTCCGCGTTTGTTTAATAAATCCTCTTGATTCTTGTGATCTCTATTTGAAAACCAATGCGCTTCTTCTCCACTGATGTCTTCAAAACATTTTGTGATATAGCTGAATGTAGGTATAATCTCAATTCTTCGAAGTAGCTTTCAGCACAGTGAATGGCTTGGGATACGTTGATGCCAAAAGCCATGGTTGAGTTAGAAAAACTGATGTAATGACTGTATGGTCTTAAACCAGGTAGCAGAAAGAAACGAGATATATATATATATATATATATATATATATATATATATATATATATATATATATATATATATATATATATATATATATATATATATATATATATATATATATATGTGTGTGTGTGTGTGTGTGTGTGTGTGTGTGTGTGTGTGTGTGTGTGTGTTTCAAAGAAAAAATAAATAGGAATTGATAGTATTGTGAATTCAAACCCAATGAATCCTGAATGATCCATCACAGTATAAATTATAGATTATAAAATGATCTGAAACAATTACAGTATTGAACGCGGTATATGTCAATAGTTGTGAATATCTTGATGAACCAATAGTCTTTATGTGTCACGATGACATAAGCCAAAGTGTCTTTGCATGAATTTACAATAATAACAAAATAGATATTTAGTCCTCAAAGAAAATTAACACTTTGTAATACAAATTACTAATTCACATAAATCATTAGTCTCAAATTATATGCGAACACAACAATTAATGATTACATAATAAACTTAAAAAGGGAATTAATACTTTTCTTTACTGGAATCCTATATAAAACCTTATGACACAAAAGATTGGCCCAAGTATGGGCCACAGAACAGTTTGTTAATAAGGCTACACACGGAACTCGAGTATCAGTACACAATGAATTCATAACTCACAAATATCATATAAATCAAGTAGGTCATAATTATTTTATACCATCAAGCATGATTAAATGTCAAGAACAAATATAAAATTAAAATATAAAAAAACTCTTCAAGAAATAAAATATTTATAAAATAAGCTTTGCTTTATATATATATATATATATATATATATATATATATATATATATGTGTGTGTGTGTGTGTGTGTGTGTGTGTGTGTGTGATTCATAATTAAATTTACAGAGAAACATTTCTTGTTACACAAAAGATCGTAAAGCACTTTAGAACTCCATATCCGTGAATATTTTCACGTCGCCCCTTGTTGATGACCGGCGGATTCAGAAAGGGTCCGTCTTGTCACCAGCTTTTGGTTCACTTGAGGATATGCTATCATATTCTAAGGGAACAATCTTACTCTAAGGGTGCAGTTAATGTGGAGAGGCATCGAATGAAGGTAACGTTTTTTAGTGACAACGAAAGATGAGCCATGCAAATCAATTGACTTACATGAAATGTTAGTGAATTAAAGCGTGACTAACATTATGAAATGCGATATAAGATTATATAAATTGTTGTTAGCGCAAGCTGAATGTATTGTTAGAATACAAATTTGTTCATAAAGCTTGTTAACATATGTTATGACTAACATGAAGAATCGAGGAATTACATTTGCTTTTCTAACTGAAAGTACTTTTAAATACAGATGTACAGAGCTAAAGGATGTAAGTGCACGAGAATGCAGTGTTTCAAGCAACTGACTAGCAATAGAGACTAAAATACTCATGTGTATGTTGTTATTTCTAATATGCAAAGTTTGTACGGTTGCTAATGAGCTATGCAAACTCTTGGTGTTCAGTATGTTCTCATTTATTCTTTTTTTCATTCATAAAAGTGGATAAAATAAAACAAAATCCTAATATTGGTTCACTTTTGATATTGTTAGTGCACCACAGTCATATTTTCACACTGTTCTTATGGTTTGGGTGCAGAGGCACCTAAAGCCTATGATTCTGGTTCACAGTTCCAGGTTTGGGTGCAAGAGTGTACCATGCATGTATGGTTCACTGTCTCTGACTTATTACTCATCTTGGTGCAATGGTTGGCACACAAGCAGAAGACAATGTTCTGTTAATTGAGTTTCATCCAAAAATTGAAAATTTCATAAAAGGAAAAAAGCATAAATATAATGTTTGTGAATTTAGAAAAATAAATAATAGGTACACTGATTATAAATAGAGGTGCTAGATTCAGATGTAGGTTATGCACCTCTTGTTCAAATTCGAAAAGAAATAAGTTCAAACATTTAATTTTACTAAAGTGACCAAATAATACTCTGCTAGTGCTATTTTGCAATGAAATTAGGCAACTCTTAACATTTCTTTTTTACCATAACCACATCTAAATTTAAAGTTGTTTGATCCATTTTGTACTTTGCACCTTCGGCAAAGACTGAAGACTGACAAAGGTCGTAAACTCTGACCTTTTTTATATTTTTTATTATTGACTAATCAGAATTTAGCAAAATATTGACCAATAATAATCAAGTATCAAACATTCTATGCTGAAAGTGACGTAATCGTATAAACAGGAATACCCAAGAACACTAGACACGCTAAATTAATTCTACATATTTCTACCTGAATGATTACAAATAAAATGCAACTACACAAGACATCATATATTTAAGTAGACAAGTCTCTTGATCAAGATGCCAAATCAGTTCGAAAAACGTTTCTCTCAACATCCTTCGACAACACATCGTAGCTGTAATACAAAACGTGCTCCGCATGAATGAAAGTTCAAATTACGTCTGCCGAAATAAGTCTACATATCTGTGAATTGAAACTGAGCCATTTTAAGCATAACAATTATTTATACTTAATAGGGTCATTCCTGGTTGCACGATATGGCCCACATTATGAACAAGATACATACTATAATGGTTCGGTGAACTAGAAATTCCATCACATCAGGTTTTTATTATCACTAACAGGTATTGGGATTCAGGTATGGTCTTGTTTTTAATATCTACATGTTGAACTTGACCGAGTCGCTCGATATATCCAAACATGTAACAAGCACTTTCAAACACACTTTTATCTTTATTAATTGTCATGTTTGCAACACAAAGTCGACCGAAAAATTCTCGAATGCTATCCAATCTTTTTTGTCACCGCATCATTATACATGATGACCTCATCGATATTATTATGACCAATATCTAGACCACATATTGTCATGTTCACTAAACGCAAAAATGTTGACCTATAGAGTTTCATATCAATCAACGTTACATTATATTCACAATGTCCATCTGAAATTGCAAATGCCAAAATTTCTTTTCCTCTTGTCAGAATCACTTAACATAGTCAGATTTGGTGATATAGCTTTTCCATTATTTTGGCAATGCACTCATCTATTTTTTATGTTGTAATTGAAACTATTTGGATGACACTGTGACATTTCTATAGCAGGTACATATACGGAATGTATTGTCTGGTTTAAGCACAACAATATATAATTAAGTCCAGTTATCCAGTTACTTTTGACTCGTTAACTGTTTTCTCCAGGAAGTACTAATTTTTTCATAAGAAGATTCATATTGTAATGTTGCTGTCCCACAGGTGCAGAATCAGCAATCTTGTATCATCATAAAAAAAAATTTGTTCGTGTTGGAATATCTAGAAACAAGTACTTACATTAGCATAATAGTTATTTTTGCCCACTCTTTCCTTGTGTTTGTTGATATTAAAGCTTCAGATCGAGATTGTTTAAACTTTCTAAATTCAGAAGATTGGTTAAACCAAAGTTACTAGTGTAGATTGCATTATGTCGTTTACATCTTCATTGTGTGGACATCTACATTGATTAAATGGTTAGCTGGGCTTTCCTTCTCAGAATAAACTATTACCACGTGCATGTGGCAACATTGTTTATATTTCGGACTCAGGAGTGTTAATGATTTAATTTAAGTAGTTTACTTTTTTCAATTGTATAACGATCATTAAATTAAGCTCGAAGAGAATTTTGAGGTATGGACAAGAGAAACATGTCTATCACTAGGCTGAAAATTCCTTCCCTTTGCATGTCTGTTATACATTAATTTCATTTAGAATGAATATAAAAAGTTAGTTTTGTTATTTCACAAGCATTTAACAAAGTATATTTGAAATCCGAGACACCGACAAGAAGATTAATCTTTAAATCATCCTTTGAAAGAAGTTTCTCTTTTAATAACTTCAATGATAGACGAACATCATGTTCAAATAGTAGTGCAAAAGGACTAAATCCTAATTGTTCATGAACTGATTCCATAAAAGCAAAACCAGCAAATGAACACCTTCATCTCAATCTCGTCCTGTATAAGGTAATATGACCAAATAATATTCTTCAAAGTCTAATGTAATCTTTCTAAAGCCAAATTGACTTCAGGTTGATACGAAGAAGACTAATTATTTTGGATGACTAATTCAACCATAAATTATTGAATAATTTCAAATTTAACCATTGATCAGTGTTGATAGATTTTGGCCAGGCGAAATTGAGTAAACAAATTTGATCAAAGCTTTTATTATGGTTTAAATTTAGATATTTTTCAAAGGAAATACCTTTAGAAATATTGTGGATACACATAATATGGTCATCACGTGTTTGTTGGCTGACTTGGTCTTAGATAAGTGACTGGCACAGATTTCCGTTATTCTGCTAAATGGTTCGTCAAATGCAGGAAACGGTTGCAGATGAGACTTAAATATCTTCCGATAGTGTTTTCCATCCATTTGAAAAGATCTATGGCATTACAAATATCCCTATAATTTTTTCCCAATGAAATTGATGCAGGATCATATGATAAGTCTTTTTGATTCCTGAATTACTAGCGCAGCCAATTTCATCTTTTAAACTAAGAATTTCTTGGCCATATGATAACAGACCGACTATTTCATAGCTCACGAAATCACTCATCACCACAGAGTACTTCAAGTGATCTCCAATTTCTCACATGGCTATCTTTTTGCACAAAATAGCATGATTTGACTTGTTTTATCTGGCAACTGCATAAATTAGTGAATTCCGTAGCAAAAGGATCATCGTTTTGATCCAAACAAAATTTTTATTTACAATTGGATTAACCATAAACTTATGTCCATTGTCTGATAAAAGATGAATATCTGCAACAGTTATATAATTTACTGTTCCGAAATTTATTCGTTCCATGACAAACTCTAATGCCAGTTTCACACACTGGTGAAGAATATTAACAAAACTAGACTCTGCTCCATGACTACGACAGCTTTCAGTAAAAGAAAATTTATCAGATAAATGCAGAATACCTGAAAACAAAATACCGAGATGCCGTCGTCACCCTTAATATTTGATTAGTGACCCTTAAAATATTCGTCGAGATAAGTTTGGAGGAATCATAAAAACGATATAGAACCGTTCGACTTGAATGGTTCGTTTCTTTATAATATTATCAAACTGGGGTTTGTTTGACATAACCAATTTATTACTTTCAAAACCAAATTGCGACATTGATCTCGTTGTAATAAAACATTTGGAGGAATTTGTCTTTTTCTGTTGCTTACTTTTTTAACCTGTATCAACTGGAAATGCCGTGAGGTTTTCGTTTACAGTAAATGCATGTAGAAAGAGATAAGGAATACAAATTAGTCTTATAAAACATTATGATTGCTTCAAATTGTTCCAAACTGAGCTTTCAAAGTAATCAAACCAGACTAAGATGATTTCTTGCTAAAACAAACTGCTGAGAGGAAGAGTTATAACAAAAGGAATAGGCATCACCAGTTCTAGCAGAATTGTTCAAAGTTACTACATTTTACTCATCAAGATAGACCCTGACATCACCATGGATGCGATTCATGAACTCTTCAACAAAAATGTTTGAGGTTATTGTAAGCTTACCAATCTACTTCCCTGATCAAGACGTATCAAATAATTGTTGTTTATTGCTGCTAATTTGAAATTGGTTTGTCTCGTTTCTTTTGTACAATTTCTAAAGGTTTGTTAATATGCCTCAGGTACCAACTATAAATCCCCACCTCCACCTGACCCCCACCTCTCTCTCTCTCTCTCTCTCTCTCTCTCTCTCTCTCTCTCTCTCTCTCTCTCTCTCTCTCTCTCTCTCTCTCTCTCTCTCTCTCTCTCTCTCTCTCTCTCTCTCTCTCTCTCTCTCTCTCTCTCTCTCTCTCTCTCATGATTTCGCAAATACTTCAAGTTTAAATCTTTACTACGGGCACGAAACAGTACCAACAGTCTTGAATATGTTCATGTACAAGAGTCGTTATGTATCGAAATGATAAAATATTGAATGCTCTTGAATGTGTCTGCATGAATTCCAGAAAGTAATTTAGAACCGTTAATGATTACATTTTAATTCCAATGAATAAATGATTACTCTAAAATTATGTATGAGGACACTAGTAATTGATTCTTCATACATCACTTTTATACGGGAATGAAGAATTTTGTTTACCATAATCTTGTATTTAAAAAAACTAAAACACAATAGAATGACTAGAATGTGTGTCATACGTTCTCTTCCAGAATATTCGAAGTTTGTAAATAGGAATACACCATACACTCCAATAGCAGAAATGAAAATATGTATAACGTAAAATCATGAAAACATTAGGTATACCGTAAAGACTCTACCATTTATAAGACTAAAGGTCTACCATACAATTTTGATAAAATATTCACAATCATAGAAGCGCTGTTCCTTCCGGTAATATATTTTTTTTTTATTACGCACCAATGCATCAATCCTAGAAAGAATCGAGGTAAAGAGAATGCACTATTTAGCGGGGAAGAAATTTCAGTGATGAAGACATGAACTCTTTTCCAGATAACGTCGAACGAACATCCCCGTTTTCATTTCTGACTTAAAGATAGCAACGGTCTAAAAAATGAGGGAATATCGATATTTATTAATTCATTAAGTCTTATATAATCTGTATGCTGCAAAGATAAAATCGAAAACAAATTTTTCGGCGATGTCATATTCTTATGATTATATGGTCTTAAACTAAATAACACAAAGAAGAAAAACCAACACGTTTCGTAATATCTAACAAATAATATAAATTTCTAAGTTAAAAAGTGAAAATGTTAGAGGAACTTAAGCCATTATGAATTAATTCCAAAATATTTATAAAAGGTTGTATCACAAATCCTAAAGAATAGAAAATTTCAATTGAATTCCAGGTCCTCGAATGTGGGGATGTACTCATATCCTTAAATAAACTCAACTGCCAACAGTCTTGATGCATCACAATGGCATTTAAGAATTGACAATAATCCCGGAAAATATTTTAGTTTAGTGTCAATGAATACTTTGTAATTTCAAATGAATAATCTAAACAAATGTGTCGTCTCATATTATATCTAAACACAGCATTAAACACATCTTAAAACTTATTTTCAAATAGGAATATGGGAAAATGTTATGAATTAATTGTCTTTTTTTGCCTTTTATGTACATCCATATGGCTCAACATCGCAAGAGTTTCCCACACTATCTCTGTCGACATACTTCCCACATTAAATAGTTTAATATATATCCCTTCGCAACAGAACGTACCTACACCTATTATGCAGTAGGAATCTACACCATACATGTCATATATTAGGATTAATTTCAAAACTTGTAAGCTCTGATTTATAGCCATTTGCATGTAACAAAATTTTAAGACACAATATAGATAAAGTTAGCACAAACACTATTATCAATCATTCATTTACTACGTGAAGTGAATAAGGATAAAGAGATATTGTCGTAAAATACTAGCAATGCATACTAAAATCAAATGTTGACGGTGGCGATATTGTCGTATCTATTTAATTTATACTGTGTGTTTCATTTTTGTCCGTGATTGAGGGTGAAGCTCTATTGCATGTCTGACGTTTAACATGTTTTTAGATGAGGGTTGTGTTTTTCGGAAAATACTTTTACTTTGCAGGTTAATTAGAATGTGAATAAAGTTGATTTGGTAAACAACTATTAGTTCCTGTTTTATGATCAGTTTTTGGAACTATTTATTGTTGTGTGTAAATACAAGTTGAGATGAATTTTTATTTCTATTATTCATTGCAATTACAAAGTGTTCATTGAATTTTGGACTATCACACTTCATTTGGATTACTGAGAACTCACTAAAATACATTCTGTATTGTATTACTGTAATAGATCAGGACTTTCAAGACCATATATTCAGAACATAAATGAACCGTTATCATTATTTGTGATTCAATTCATAATACTGTATTTCTCTTTTGAATTTTCACTTTATACTTTAGATTTATAAATTTTTAGTTAAATTTTGCTTAAATTGTAATTGTATAGTCTTCAACTAAGTAACAGAGAGTAGAAAAAAATAATTTGTTTAAAAATTAATAAATAATTTAATTATTAAGGCAATAAAATACAATTTTAAGAGGAACATCCATTTTATTGTTTACATCTTATAAGGTTCTATATAGGTTCTGATGAAATGTACGTTCAAAAGAAATTCCCAATTTCTAAATGTGTTATGCAGAATTCCTTTGAATAAAATCACGATAGTCCCAGAATATTTTAATCCAAATAGTAATATCGACATACTGTAAATCCTATAAATAATCCAAACAAGTGTTCTTTCTCAAATTATATTTAATGACAACAGTAAACACATCTGAAGACTGTAATTAAAACAAAAACAGATGAAATTAAGATGAATTAATTGATCAAAGCTCCCACCTTATATGCACATTTATGGCTCAGCATTTCAATATTTTACTGCTAGTCCCATGTCAGAATACTGCCTACGTAATATTTTCACAAAACCTCAAAGGGCAACAGAACCTACCTGATCTAATCAGCCAACGGGAAGTCACTCCAAACGTTGCACAGAGTTTGATTATTACAATTAAATTTAAAACTTGTCAGCACTTATTTATAGATACTATGCAGCTTTCGAGACGTGCCAAAATTGAAAATGCATTATTAACATAACACAGCAGCACCAATAAACGTTTGTGTTTTGACTCGTACGGTCATGTTTCAAACACTTAATGTTGTTGATTATTTAATAAAGGGGTTGAAGTCAACTGCTGTTTTATTCAACTTTACCGTTTTAAACTCGCTTGGATGGGTGAATACGCGCTCATCTCTTGTTGTTGAAGCGTAGCATGCTTTCACGGGAAGGAAAGCTTGCTCAACACCGACACCACAAGCGCTTACAAATTTTAGATTAAATAATGTAATATTATAAATACATGTGATATTAAACATATTTCCCGCTAACATTTACGAAACTACTAAACCAGATTCAGAGATTGTGTCTATCTGAGCAGGGGTGTCATCAAAGCGGATATGGCTGAGTTTACCAGCCTGGTTGTTGCTGATTTTGGTCATGGCAATTTTTTTATTTTTGAAGATCTAACTGACAAATTTAAAACGTTTAACGTAGGCATTCGAGATATTGTTGTCAGGCGGAATAGCAGTAATTAGTGAAGTTGGAGGAATCAAAGATCCTTGTACGCCTGATGCTTTTATCAAGGACTACGTCAACATAAACACGAAATCATAGTGAAAATTTCTCACAAAAGGGCTATAACCCCTTTTTAATTTTATACAAGAACCCGCCGTGTGTAATTTGTATTTAAGGTAGCTTTAACAATTGTTGATCTCGTGGGTCGGTAGTTCTTTCCGCGGATTTCCCGGTTCTTCCTCCACCATTAATACTGGCCGCCATGTATAGCCTATCGTGTGCTGAAAAATGGCGTTAAGCCCCAAAACAACAACAGCAACAATAACTCGGCAACTATAACAAGTTTTATGGACACACCAATATGAGTTGTTGCAGGGGCTTGATCGATAGTAACGGTGCTGGTAAATTATTTCTTAGCGATGCAAATACGTGTCTATTTCTCTGCGACACCAAACAGTTACAGAAGGTCTAATAAACTCTACCCAATGCCAATGGAGGACAAAATTGCCGAATTCGAGCCTCTTTTGGTGGAAATGGAAAACCAATGGCGGCTTTGTGACAGATGAGAAAGCAAAAACGTGAATGACTTAACACAAGTAATTGATTTACAAACTAATTTTGTTTTGTTGAATCATCTACGTGACCAAAGGGTGCAGTAGTTATTTTTCAAAGCTTATAATTGTTTTCCCAAACATGAATAGCATCAAAGAGAGACCGATGCTGCTTCCTAAAATCTTCACACTAAGGATTGTTTTGTTCCGTATCGCATACACTTGTAACGATCGCGGTAAAAAAAAAATCAAGGGGTATAGACTGTGTGTACCCATAACAGCATGCGAAATATAAATACATATAAAATGCTCATTCCCATGCTACTCATCATTTGCTTGAATATCGATCTTCTAGTCAGAATGCACGTGTCCATTTGTATAAAATAATGACACATTGCTGTGGAATGTTCATAAGATTTAAAGGCATTGAATCATTGTTTTTAGTTCAATATACGGATTAGAACAGGAAGGGTTTATTTCTCCATTGCACTTCTTTACTTGATATATAAAGACTCGTTTGCAATAAACCATTTATTGAATTATAACATCTTCTCAGCTTGTATTGATGTTGATGTCTTGTGGAAAATTTACAATCACTGTTGAAAGCTGTGGAAGGTATTCAAAGCCTTTTTTATTATTGTGTTGCAAAGATAGTGAACAATAATAATTGAAAATAATATTCAGGAAAAAAATTAGAAAAGGACATACGGTAGTTATAATATCGTAATGAAATTAATTAATGTATCAAAGCCTTGTGCTCAATTTACACAAGATTTTTTTTTGCAAATTCATACTGGTGAGAGAGGGGCTGGGGTCGGGGTTAGGATTCCATTGTATTTTTGTTCTATAAGGATAACAAAACATATCTTTCATACGTAATAGAAAATGTGACTAACATAATTGTTTTATTATTCGTCCTTTATCTTTCGTTTCGTAATCGTAGTCACATATATTTTGTATCCATAGTAATACACGCAAAGAAGTAAATGATAGAAAACGTAAAAGATGTTACCCAATGCTTATATTAAATATATTAAATGCGTATGTCGCTTTTGCTTGCACAATGCAAAAGTGTTAATTTGAGACAATTCATGGTAAATGTTCCGGTTAGAGTTAATACAATATGCATGAATGTATTAAACTTCTCGAGGCCAGGAATACTGATACGGAAATCGCCATCATTTGCAAAGTGATTTTCAAATTTGCAAGCCAAGTACTTATCAGATCTTCATCTCATCTCTTGTTTTGTCTATCATTGATTCTATTTTATTTATTGTAATACCCATACATGTATCTCGCAACATGTTTTAACCACCTTTCCTTGAGTATTTATTTATTATTACTCACAAAATGGACAATTAAAGAAAGGAATTCGCAGCTAAACACTGCACATAGCACTGTTTTCATTGATTTACGATAAGGTGTCCTAGCTAACATCACATTATGGATGGACTGCGACAGATTCAATGCTAGGCTTCTGACCACATGACAGCGTTCAACACAAGATACTAAGCCAGACTTGATATATAATTTAGTGAAAATAATGGCGCTTCAGCTTCTGTGTTTATTCCGAAATACGACACTGTGTTGTATGAATTTTTGCAGTGTGCAAAAGAAAATATGTGTAATTTCCTATCTCATGCCAAAAGAAATAATCGCGATATTATGTTATTTTTTATGCTGTTTAGTTGTGTTGTCAAGTTGTTATCATGAAGTTAAATTCGTGGTACCCATGAGTGAACAAATACATGCTTTACGCAAGCAAGTTATTTATATCAATACGTTTCCTTTATTGTCTTGTTACTAGTCTACTCACGTCCTTGGTTATATTTTTCAGGTATCCAGTTCTGTCAGAACGGAACCATATCAGGCTTAAAAGTATACATTAACGGTAGCAGTGTGAAAACTAAAGAGGACCTGACAGAGAAAGGATGCATATGTTATCTTGAACTGATTGGAAATAGGGAGATTGTTGTAGACGCAAAGGAAAGTTGTTTGTACTGTGGTCTTAAAGTAAGACTTGGAAATACATATCTTAGATCTAGTTATTATGGCTCTACCAGTCATGGATGGGGATCGATAGTATTAAATGATACAAAGGTTACGATGACTCTGGCTTTGGATGAGGGTACAGGTAGCCTGAACACTGCATTCTGCATAGCAATTCATGAGAGTAAGTATGAACCTGCTCACCAACCCATCTACCATACATACATACATACATACATACATACATACATACATACATACATACATACATACATACATACATACATACATACATACATACATACATACATACATACATACATACATACATACATACATACATACATACATACATACATACATACATACATACATGTATGTATGATGCCGATTTCAAGAAATAAGGATCGTAATATTTGGTAGGTACAATACAGTTCATAATGTGATGACCTCTTCAGTCCACATTTGTACCCTACAGATTACCACTAAAATGACTTTGAGATTGATTATCCTATGTTAGATTATACACAGAGATATTTTCGACTAAGTATTGACAAAGTTTGTAGAAAGCAATCGTAGAAAAGGGAAGGTCTCCAAAAATACTATCAGTATTAAACCATCAAGTCGCTTGGAAGATTTTAACCAAATTTTGCGATGTGTGAAACCATGAATAGGAAATTGTAATTTTAACCTCTTTTTGAGAGTTCCTAGTTAGGGATCCGTTCTAGCAAAAAAAAACCCAACAGATTAGCTAAAACAAATGGTTTAGCCGAATTCTAAAAATTTGGGGCTAAATATATTTGATATTGGGATAAAGTCTGTAAGTGGTTAAAATCTTGTAACTAACCTTTGTGGGCTGTGGGAGTAAATTATATTTAAGATATTGTTTGTGGCTATACCCAGCGTGCTGGGGGAGTGGGAAGGATTGCTACGACCAAGTTAATCCAGTGCAGGAATATTTCATTGAAAAACAAAGACTTTTGAGTGTGATACTTTTCTGCTTGTGGAAGAAGTGTCACCTTTTCAAATTGTGGACTTCGCTGACTCTTTTCTTTCCATATTTAAGGATTTTATTGGAACAGATTATTAATCAATGTGAAACAGTTGTCATTCCAAGGATGTAAAGTAAGGGCACAAACTTGAGTGTAAATTACTCGGATAAATTTATTGTAACTTAACCTCCATCACTTATGAACAAACTCAAAATGTACCAAAATGCACGAAAATAGTTCTCATTCTATAAACGTTTGCAAAGTTTAATATAATTATATCACAGAATAAATTAATGATATATTTTTTTAAAACTATGCATGTATAGCTGACAATGAATGCATGTAGGTTCATGTTTACATAAGAAACAAGTTTTTTAAGTTCGTTGAAAATTAACGCACTTGAAACGAAAATGCCCAATAAAAGGTCAGCAAAAAATTCACACATAAATGAAGAATAAGATACGGCAGGTCCAATTCTAAAACGTATAGTATCACGAAAATCAAAGCCAGTGAGAGCAATATCGGCGTGTTCCCAACCCCACCCCACCAACACTCATCCAGACTCAGATTAGTAAATTCTTAATCAAAGAGCAAGATACTAAAAGAATGGAAATAATAAATACATTTTAAAAAAGGGACGCCGTCTCCAAGACCCTAGAAGAAACTTTCCAAAAATGAAGCGTACTCTGACCTTTAGCATGAATTATGATTTTTGTTGTTTTTTTTTTCTTGTAATCTATGTGCCTACTACATTAATTTCCTATTGCTTTTTTTTTTATATTTTTTAAGATTTTCTTTCTTACTTGGTCATTAAGGGGATCTTTCACAGTAAGTAACCTTTCATAGCCATTTGTACAATACATGGTTGATGGGTATATTTGTAAGAATTGTACAATATATTTAATCTTATGTGAAAATGGTTAGCATTTTGTTTTTAAATACAAAGAGAATATGAGGTAGGCAAAAACAAAAAGATATGTTTGTAAGGAAAAGATGTTCAATATATTGTTTACAAGATACTCATTTCACAAAAGCAGTCAAATCACATGCTAAACAGTGTGGGGATATAAATGTTACTTTAGTACTGGTACAAGATCACGTGACATCGCAATACATTTCGCAAATAATATAGAAGTTAAAAGACGGTTCAAAGATAGCAAATGAATTTTATTTTTTTTTTTGTTCTAGATATGGAAGTTCAGAATCACCAAATAACACTTATAAGTATGTATTGCTTTAACAAAGATTCTCCATATATTTTTATATAGGTAAGTTAGTTATCAAGGAGAACGAGAATCCTATCACTGTCATCTGTACAGATAGGAACTTTAGTTTAAATAACCCAAAAGAGACATGGTACCAGACCCGATAAAAGAATTACACCTTGCGATCCGTGGAGACTTTATAACCCTGGTATTAAACAGTGTACTTGGATTAAGAAAAATCCATTTCAAAAGGCACTTTTAGACTTTTTCATGATAAACGAAAACAGTTTAAGTTTTATTGATATTATTAATATGCACATATGTCCCAGTTATAGGTCAGACTATAATACTCACCCTTCAATGTACACAATATAAAAAAGGACCAGGCTTTTCGAAATTCAATACCTCTTTGTTACAAAACGGTATACATAGAAAAAATAAAGAGGAAATTAGAAGAAATAAAGTTACTGTATACTACTACTACTAATATTATTATTATTATTATTATTATTATTATTATTATTATTATTATTATTATTATTATTATTATTATTATTATTATTATTATTATTGCTATTATTATTATTATTATTATTATTATTATTATTATTATTATTATTATTATTGTTGTTGTTGTTGTTGTTGTTGTTGTTGTTGTTAAAATTCAGGGGCTTTACCTAACCGAGCGATGTCAAACCCTGGCACTATTCCGCTAGAAATCATAAGTTTCCCCTAATTCCAAAGACTTCTATGCAACTTTTGTTGTTAACTGGAAGGCCCAACGTTTCTATTCTATAAACAATTTTGTCCTAATTAATACAAGATCAAAAATCTCACAGCTTCCCAATTGTATATCAACCGCATATCTGCATAATTTCTCTTCATCAACTTTCCGTAGCGTACCGTACCGTACCGTAGCGTACTGCATTTCACGCCATAAAACTATACAACTCCCCTTAATACAGGGAACTATTTTTGCTGCGCCCACATTAGGCCAGTCAAGTCATGGTTTTAAGCCAAATTTCACCTTTAACGACGCGTCACATTCACAATCCTGGCATCACTAAACGGCGCCTGTCGACGACAGATCAGTTCCTTTTCGTTTATTCCATTGGGTAAAATACAAGTCTCCAATCTTAAATACTGCACCTGGAGTCACACGATTAATGTAAACAACTATATTTTAATAGGGACTATGGGTGATTCATGCCGCTCTGACCCGAATTCACCAAAAGTAAATCATGCCATCTATGGAAACTCACAAACACTTCACTCCGTGACGCTTGCTCTTAGTAATTTGCTAATTTTTTAGGCTGGAGAATATATTTCCACCACCGACTTCAAACAAATAATCACAAAAATCGAAGAATTCCTAAAAACGAAGCGCTATAAACAAATGCGCATATTCCAAATTTATAATAATAATAATAATAATAATAATAATAATAATAATAATAATAATAATAATAATAATAATAATAATAATAATAATAATAATAATAATTATTATTATTATTATTATTATTATTATTATTATTATTATTATTATTATTATTATTATTATTATTATTATCTTTATTTTGTGACAAATCTGCGCCCTTACAATATAACATTCCGCTTATAAAGAAAGGTAAACAAAAAAGAATTTTTGAAGTAGACTGAACATCTGGACAATGTATGAAAACAAATTTTATTGTATTAAGTTCGAAAGCACGCTGTCGTTAAAAATTCGGCTTAAAGAAGTAAGAAAAGGAAAATTGATGGGGATGATAGTCCGATCAAACAGTAAATGAAAAGAAAAAGGCAGAAACAACCGACAAAATAGTTTTGTTACTTGGAAAAAAATATATTACATGAACAAAACAATAATCAAAGTGATAGATGAGTTGGGGCAAATAATCACTAATCAGTTTAAAATTTTGCATGAGGTAAATAGTTCTATCATACATTATTTAGTAAACAAGATAATAGCATACGTAAAATGAAAATAAAAATGGTATATTATGAAGACCTGAGGTTCCTAAATTAACAAATTATGAATATAAAAAATTAGAAAGTGAAATAACTCTTTCGGAAGCTTCAAAGCTTAAATAACTTAAGTAATGGTAAAAGTTTAGGATGAAATGGATTCGCTATTGAATGTATAAATTCTTCTGGAAGGATCTAGGACTATTGTTGATATAGACTCAGTAAATCATGGATTCAAAAGAGTGATTCTATCTTTTAACACGGAGGTAGGGAATTATATTATCGTCAAAGGAAAATAAATGTTGATGAATAATGGCTATGATAGTGAAATAAGGTGATCACATAATGAATGTTGACTCTGAAAAAGATAACCGCTTTTCTCTCACTCCCTTGGTCATATGTGTATGGGGGCATATGCATGTGGGTATAGATGAATGTGTATATGTGCCTTTACGAATGGGTTTTTTGTACCATGACTGTCTATGCATATTCTCGTTTTTTTTTGTTGTTTTTTTTTTAGAATTCTTAGTAATACTTCTTATAAATCGATACGTTATCTTAAAATTATTATAGCAAACTTTTTATTATTCTATTTAAAAAAATTAAGAATTTTCTTTTTAAATAATTTTTTTAAAAACTCCAGTGTGCTGACATTGACGTCGCTGCCCTGGGTAACCTTAAGCTCGTCTTTGAGGTTTTTATATTCTTCTTAGGTCATTCTTTTGGCCACCATGTTTAAATCCCTGGGCACGATATCTACGGCCTAGTGAGCTTTAAAGGCGACTTGTTCTTCGTCAAAAAGTCTTGCTCTTGCTCCTAAGCTCTCTTTAGTTGGGACGAAGTATAATTTTCTTATCGCGTTTTGGTCATCGACGTACATTTTATTCTGCACTGTTTTGGTGATCAACAGATCTTTTTACGCTGGCGTTTTCTGGCTGACCAGGATCAGCTACGTTGCTACGGTTCCGCCAGGCAGGCATCGATATTGTCTGGCGCTACCACGCGGCCTCACTTGAACAGCAGTGAATAAGCGTCTAAACCGGATTAAAAAAATTTTTTTCGGTTTTGGTGAACACATTAAGGTCATCTATTCAGCCAGGGCGCCATAGATGGTTTCGTCTCGTTTTGAAATCTGAAGTTCTCAATCGGGATGGCCTACATGCCTTGATCCTACATCTTTCAAATTAACATCTGTTCAAAAACAAACGCACCTGGACACGTAGCCTTCGGCAGAGCACGGGGCCTCCGCTCACTATCCAGCACTTTCAGCACCTGGACACGTACCTGCAACTCAGCCCACCAGCCCTTTTCTATGCAGATAGTAAGGGCCGACCCCGCGGGGTGGCACAAGCACGCGCACTTCCTCACGAGCCAAAGTAGCGAAAAAGGGAACGCCCAGTGGTCGTCAGATACACCACCCAGTGCAACTTGAAGTTTTGTAAGCTGTCTAGGATGATGATGGCGACATCATGGCCACCTCACCTTGACAATTACCCGAACTAGACGGCAGAAAAGTGCTTTACGAAGTGGGCAATTAGTAGTCAGTGATGGTGCTTGCAGGCTTGAAAGACATGAAGACCTAGTCCACGAAAGAACCCCAACGAGGTGCGTCATATTAATATATTTTCTTTTCGGCCCCAAGATATTTTTGAGCGGCATATAGACAAGAATACATTCACGGTTTGGAGGACATTAGGTGCTACAAGGTGGCCGAAGCCTTGTTTACCTAGGAGGATTTTAATTCTATATGTTCAGCAGTTTTTTGAACAGTTTGCCCTCAGACGTGATTTTGTTTTAAAGGCACGATGACATTTTATGATTACGATTTTATGATCTTAAACAAAATAACAGAATAAGCAAAACCATCAGTTTTTGTAAAGTTCAGAAAATCATTTATTTCACTAGAATAAGTAGTAAAAATGTATAATGAACTTTCAGTATTGAGAATTAAATCTCACATAATCCTAAAAGTTTTATCAAATTTTGAGACCCTGTAGTTTAATCATGTGTGTTAAGATTTAAATTTTCCTGTTTTATTTCTATTTTAATTTTATTTCATTTTTATATCATTAAATATAATTGTGTTTACTTTGTTTGTTTTGTCTACGTTTTGAATATACCTTTGAAAAAGACTCATTAAGAGTCGAAAGCGCTCAGGATAGTGAGATACTAGTTTTACAATGTTCGTCAGCAATTTATTGCATCTATCTAAATCAATCTCTGACTCATCTGATCCCTTGTTGGATCCAGTGCTATTGAAAGGGCTGTAATTCGCCATACGATTTCTGTTATATTTCGATTATATGGGTTAGAAACTCTGTAGAATACGAATTTAATTTTTCTAACCTGTATGATAGTATCGTTGGTATTAAACTATTATTTCTGCCCACTATTATCAAGATTCTCATGATTCTACTACAGAATCCAGGGATAGCACAATCTGTTATATTTGGTATATATTTATAATTATTTGTAAAACAAAAATCCTATATACCTTGATTTCTTTCATATGAATCTGGAAGGACTGTGTGTGTGTATATATATATATATATATATATATATATATATATATATATATATATATATATATATATATATATATATATATATATATATATATATATATATATATATATATATATATATATATATATATATATATATATATATATATATATATTTATTTATTTATTTATTTATTTATTTACTAGGTCGTCATGCGAGTGTGTCTGCTACGCACGAGCTTATATAACACCGATTCAGTGCCATCATTTTTTGGTGATGCGTGCTTAGTCGTGACGGTATATGGGCTGGTGCGTGCAGGCATGGCGATGGGTGCCATTTACTCGTGGACCTGGGTTCGAAACTCTGTAGAGTACGAATTTAATTTCTCTAACCTGCATGATAGTATTGTTTGTATCAAACTATTATTTCTGTCCACTATTATCAAGATTCTACTACAGAATCCAGGGATAGCAGAGTCTGTTCTGTTTGGTATTCATATAAGGTCATAAAATAAGTAACAACAAGCTTTTTAAAGTTTAATAAATTTAAGCATCGGAGTGTTAAAATGAAAATTTAAAAAAAGAAATTAGATTATCAAACAAATTCAAACAAATGCTAACTCAGGACCAAAAGAATAGTGTTCCAAATGTATTTCGGGTCTTCGATTATGGTGAAATATCAAGAATGGTATTGTCCAGAATTCATATTAATTCTAAAATAATATTTCAGTCAAGCCAGTAGAATGAGCACGTTAAAAGCCAGTGAATAATCACTGTCACATTATATATAAAGACAACAACAACAATAATATATATATATATATATATATATATATATATATATATATATATATATATATATATATATATATATATATATATAATTTTTATTATTATTATTATTATTATTATTATTATTATAAATTTGGAATATTCGCATTTGTTTATAGCGCTTCGCTTCTAGGAATTATTATTATTATTATTATTATTATTATTATTATTATTATTATTATTATTATTATTATTATTATTATTATAACTCTAACGCCTTTTCTTCGAAAAAATATATATTGGACTTATGCGGTGAATTAATTGTTTCTTTGACAAAATAATCATTAGAGAGTGTTATAAAATAACTTAACATACATCTTATTTACGATTATTATGATTCCAGGAAATAAGGTATGCCTTGCTGTGTCCCAGAAGTTTAGGCAGAAAGATAAAAATTCCAAGTTAGACTGCATGTCGTGTGCAATGTTTTAGACTTATATTATGAACATGTGTTTTTGCCAAACTTTTAAAGGTAACAAAATAATAAAACTTAATTGTCAATTTCATATTTGTAACGGGAGTAATAATGACCCAAACGTAATGATAACTTTTTCTTTGACTCTAAAGTGTTCCAGTTTGTAAAGTTTCATTTTTATTAGGCCCCGGAATTTTCCGGAGCGTAATGAGAAATTTAATTTAGTCTATATGTTGTCTACTTATACGAATACGATGTAACATATCAAAATATGTTTTCCTTGTTGCTTGAAACAATAGAGTTATCAATAGCTTCAAACAATACAAAGCCTATTTGGGAAAATAGTTTGATGTACATTTTCGTCAGCAGACAGTGTGATGTTATGAACTTTACTACATTCAGCAATGTATTTGTCTTGTCTCTACTATGAGATATTTTAATTCAAGATTTATAAAGTAATTAGGTATAAGTTTCCGCATAGCACTTGTTTATTAGCTTGAGCCTCCAAACATTCAAATATTGAGTGGAGGAGTCTATCATACACTAAAAAAGAACAACAATTGCCTGCAAATAATACATTTATTTGATATTGTGAATGTAGACGTACGATGGTGATAATACCTACGTTTATCTTTTCCTAGACAAACCAGTAATTCCAGCCGTTCTAACCTTAACTTGTGAAGATCCTGTTATGAAGACTAATACGTCTTCTAATGCAAGTTCCACTGGTCCAAACATCATCACATCATCCCCAAATATGACTCGAGAAGCCTCAAAAAGTGAGTCTCCAACATCAGCAGGGACAGATAAACCACTAACAAAATTTGAAATGAGAACGGCAGAAATCAGTGTCAAGGACACAAATGGAGTGCAGGAACCAAAGACAACAAATCCATCTAAAGTGGCAACAATAACAGCAGCTCAAAACAATGGGATGCAAAATAATGTTAGAGGTAATTTCCGGATATTATTGATTACCAGTAATTTGGGTTAACACATCAATAATAAAGTAGAAAACAGTGTTTTATATCGGATAGTGCATGCAATATAAACATGTTGAAAGCTAGAGAGAGAAACAGACAGACAAATATTACACAAATATGGTGGGTTGATAGCTAGGTATCACGCACAGTCGAATATTAAGATTGTCATGGTGAACAATAATAAATTTGTGCAGAAGAAATATAATGTATGTTAATGTTTAATTAGAACCTATTATCGGGAAATATGCGATATGATTTCATAAACACACTTTATAGATCACAGTGCTGTATTAAAGTAAATCTTAAATATACCAATATGAGTCAGCAAAATAATATTATAAACTTTGCAAAATTATTAAAATTGACACAACTCATTATCCCATTAACTGCCAAATCCAGCATCTTTGCCAATTCAGTTTCTGGATGGAAAATGGGATCATACATCGTTGATAGGAAGTTAAATTAAGACAGGAAATTAGGATATGATAAATTGATCCATTGTCATAGCTACAATACAATTTTTAGAAAACCGTTAACAGTATATTCATGGAAGTAACGGTAGAGCCGTGATATGTTCACAATATTCTGTAATTGATCTGTCTGAAACGCGGACAATGAAAATTCGTTGTTAGTATTTTATTACATAAAGCAGGAGATGCCATATTCGATTTTACCCACCCCTACCCACCCAATAAATGTTGTCCCCACTTCCTCGTCAGCAGGAAGTGGGACTGAAAAAAGTATTAGGAAACCTATTAAAGTGCTATGTTACTACCATTCAATTGCCGAATTCGTAGGCCTACGTCCCAAGATATACAGCATTTTACTTGTCCAGACACGGAAGTCTAAAGGAATTTCAGAAACGGTATTACATCAGAAGTTAATCTCTGGCAATAACAAGACGAGCATAAGTCTATTAGACAAAAATGATCGAATTACAGCAAAGTTATGTGATT
The DNA here is from genome assembly GCA_016746295.1 of Potamilus streckersoni. Classification (NCBI taxonomy): domain Eukaryota; kingdom Metazoa; phylum Mollusca; class Bivalvia; order Unionida; family Unionidae; genus Potamilus; species Potamilus streckersoni. The sequence continues at coordinate 168,303 of JAEAOA010001022.1, forward strand.
ATTTCGCTATCCAGCGATGAGATGGGAAAAGAGAATACCAGATGATGGTAGCCGATCATTTTGAAGCACAATCTGTATTAAGTCGCTAACAAAGCTTCTGTGAAAAAGATGATATGTAGATGGCTTACCTGGGATGTCAAACATATAACTGAGTGAACACCTTTAGCGTCCACATAGATGGCTTACCTGGGATGTCAAACATATAACTGAGTGAACACCTTTAGCGTCCACACTGGGTCGGTGGCATGGCGTTACCCTTCTTCAAGCTCCACAATAGTTAATATTGCGCTGTGGTTGCAGGTTGCCATATAAAACGAATTAATTTTACTATATAGTCTCTATATTTGTTACTCAGTACTGAACTTTCCACTGTGAGACAATCAATAAAAAGCATATTTTAATCTAAAATACCTTCAAAGATGACTTTACGGTGAAGTTCTTATCAAGGGTTGACCTGCATTTTTTTGAGAGGCTAAATTGTAAACAAAACACCATGCAACTGAACACAGATTTCACTTCTGAATCATCATCATGGCCTTATTACTCACTGTGTACCGTCGCCGAAATACACAGAGACATCCACACCATAAGCTCACATTTTAAAGAATAAACAATTGCTTTTAAATCCTTACCAAGAATGCCAAAATCTAACTATTGTATCACCACCAAACGGAGACAGGAAAATATTATCTAAAAATAGACTGACACTACATTGGTGGGTACTGAACCGGATCTTATTAATTGTGTACTGATAACAGATTTAGTTCGCATAGTTGTGTACAGAGTCATAGCTGTTTCACTAATGATATCAATGGAGTTCTTGCAAGCGAGCCGTGTTACCTCACCATTTCGGACTGTCGCCATAGTGGGCAGCCGTCACACCATCTCAGCACAAGTCCTGGGCTTATCATATGCATTGTTGAAGCATCTAAAGTGTATCACTAAAATGTTAAATCAAGTTTATAACTTTTCAATAGAATAAGATAATTTCTCCCAGAAATGCACATAAAAATGCGTGATAATGTTTACATTCAACCCTGTTTAGATTATGGTAATACTGTAGAGAAAATAAAAACTACTAAAATGGAGCAAAGTTAGCACATCATCAAATAATAATAACATTGGACCAAATATAAAATGGCAAACTTAGGAAGTATGTCAATAGTATTACTTTTTCAAGACCGAGTATATCTAACAAAACTAGCGTAACGTACAATATATCCATTAACAGTATATTCAGTCACTATTCCAGCACAGACTACCTGGTTATTATCTTCACGACACATCCATGTCAACCAAACAGAACAAACAACCTCAACAAGAAGTTACTGTATACCCTTGCCATACATTATTGTTATTCGAGATGTCCGCTTTATTTCTTTGTTCCGAATGATATCTGCAATCTAATCTACAAGCTCAAAGCAATGTGTTTTAGTTCATGATAGTCTCATTGTGATGATGAGATTTTAATACACTAAACCCGTTCAAAATAAAAGTACCTAACAATAGGAAACTTATTTTTTTAAATCTTGATTCGCGCCCGATATAAGTGATTACTTTCACTTTAATGGCGCGACATTTTGTGATTATCGAAAAACTTTTATTATATTGCCATTTATATTTATATCTAATTTACGATATGTAAATGAGTTGACATGAATATTTTATTGTCTTTTTTAATAATGTAGATGTAGATTATAAATGTTTGCATATTTCCTTGTACTTTATTCAATGTTCTTGACAGATATTTTCTCACTAAGAAAAAACAAAAATTTCATATTCTTATTTCAAACAGCTTATTTCAGGTATTGTAGTAGCAGCGGCGGCAGGTGGCTTTGGTGTTGGAGTACTGGTCGTAATTGTAATTGACGCGATAATCTTCATCTGTTACAAAAGGTAAATAGAGTTTTAACACATCGTACAGTTGTATGTATGCATGCGTGAATGTATGTGAATCTATGCATCCCGTTTTATGCATACGTGTATGTATTCAAATGCTTAGTTCAGAACACTATATTTTATGCTTAGAAATTTTATTGTATATACAGTACTTGTTTATTATTGACATAATTTTCTTATGACATTGTTGCAATTGTCCATGAATCTTGGTGGAACCAAAATAATATACAAAAGCAGCAGGGAGGGTGAACCCTACAACTTTCTGCTCGAGTCCTTAACGAAAAATAAAGGTTCCTGCAACTTGTCTGGGAAAAAATAGGTCAATAACTCCTAACCAAAGTCTCTAACTTTTCTTTTTCCATGTGGTTAAGAACAGGTAGTATAAATCGTTTAGGTTAGCCCAGTTTTGTTATCCTATTGTTGACGTATTTTTTTCAAGAGTTCGTTTACTTGCAAAGCGACTCAGTTGTTATCTTTTCACCCTCCCTGCTCCTGTGAATATATATTATTAATAATGAATATTGGAAAACTACATTCTGCTAAATTAATTCGAGAGCGACTAGAGGCAATTCAAAAATATTTACCTGTTCGTGATAAGGTTAAGCAGCAACTACAATCACGTCAGGAATCTCAAGTTGGATTTGAAGAGGACACAAAACAGCTATTTAAACAAATCACAGAAACTACTATAGGTACTCTACCTGTTTAGGAAAATAAAACTGTTGAAGCCACTGGGAAAATAGCAGAAAGAACCAAATAAACAAAAAGGACTTTTAGAGAACATCCTGCCGAAATAGCTGCTGCACAAACAGGGCAAGAAATACTTAAAGGTATTGACCAAGCTCGTGATAAAATAGGTGATATAAAAGTTCGCATACCAAAATCAGAAGCAAGAACCAGGGTTAATCTGGTTAATAACTTTTCTGAAAAAAACTACTAATGTTATTAGAAAAACCGAAGATTTTAAATTACATGAGATTGCTGCTAGAAGTTATTACGATCGAAAACAATTTTTAAAATCTAACTTCGATGATAATCCTGTAAGTGAGGATACTTGGTACAAATGGATGTATCGCATATACTATAACGTTAATAAAGTTCAAAACAACAATCCAGGATATAATAATTATAGAGAGAGAATAAATCATTATATTGCACACCAATTATCACCACATCAATTGCCACAAACTCCAAAACCACAACAATTGCCACGATATAGTCAACCACGATCACCAGTGCTACCATCACTACCACACCAATCACCTACACCAGAACAATTGCCTCAGTATTCATTACCACTATCACAACAATCTCTACAATTTCCAAAACAAGAACAACCAGCACAAACAAAAAGTGAGAAAGAAGAATATTGGCCATCGAACACCTCTGCTGAAAGTTTCGTTACTTCTCAAAGAAAATGTCTTATTACTCAGTGTCCTAACAACGTCCTTGCTGATGTTGAGCGACTAGAAATTCTGATTGGAGGAAAACGAGCTGGTAATAATTCCCCAGAAAGCATTAATGAAGCTGCAGATATTTGTAAAAGATTATTTACAGGCAGTATGATGGATATTAATGTTTATCAGTCTCTCATTTATGAAATCGCCGATGATTATTATAGCGACTAAGTATGTGAAATATAATGACTATTATTAAAATGATAGTACATAGTACTCAACGTCGACCAACCATGGTCAGGGCGATCAATTCTCGAATACCGATTTACAAAACAACCTACGGAGATGGATTAGGTGCCGTTGTTCATGGTCTGTTAAGAAGGATAGCCCCAAAAATAATACCAATTGCAAAATAACTGGGTATGAAAGCTATTGATGTTGTTCGTGAAAAAGATATAGGCGCTATTGGTAATGTTGCAGGTAAAGCATTCTCAGCAATCAAAGATAGACTAGCACGATAAATATGCAGACCTCAAGCGGTCCGACCTCAGCCGATGAAATTACCTAGCACTGAAATAATGCCTGCAAATATTAGCAAAAAAAATAAATCATGACGCTAATCAAAAACTATCAGAGTTGGCTGATGTACCTTTATCAAAAAAAGAAAAAATATAACCGCCAGTCTAATAGCAGGAAGTGGTCTCACTTCTCAAAATGATCTTCGTTTTAGACGATAATAATTATAATAAATATGTACAAACGTATAAATGATCACGTATTTGATATGGACGCACCAGTTCTCAAAGATGAGTCTGTACGTGATTATCAGTATTATTCTTATGACGCAAGAATTCCAGATCAGCATGGAAGAATTGAACTTCACGTTCATGATACAAGTAGATATTTCTTACCCGCTGAAGCATTTATTGAATTAGAGGGTGAAATATTAACAACTGAATACTGAATATAACGCCGATGTTAGTGTTGGTTTTGTTAATAATGGTATTTTGGCGTTATTTGATAGCGCTACGTACATGATTGACGGAAAAATATTGAATCAATTCAGAAAGACGTTGACGTTCCTACAACAATTCTTGGTCTTGCAAGATGCAGTGATGATTATTCAAGATCAGCTGGTCCATCAATGATGTATGTTAATGATACTTCTAATTCTCCAGAATGCCAACAATATGAAATAGGACAACCAATAAATTTTGCTAGAAACGCCAATGCGGATGTACAAAGTATGAATTTTAATATAGATTCAGATTTCAATTTAGGATTTAGATCACGTCGAGCGATGTTAAAAAGTAATAGAAGAGTATTTTCATGTGCAATTCCAGTCTCACATATCTTTGGATTTTTGTATAAATGTCAGAAAAGTCATTTTCGGAGCTAGATAAACAGTTGTACTAGTACCAAAGGCTACAGACGATGATGCAATATGGAGACCCAACGGTGATGCTGGTAGAGTAATTCTTACAAAACTTTCACTGTGGATGTTAGTATTAACTCCATCAATATCTGAAGAACAACGGTTACTATATTCTAAGAATCATGGCGGTAAATCAATGCTATCATGGCTGACAATGACCACAGATGTTATCACGAGTAATATTAACGGTTTATTTACATGGCAAATAGCCTCTCAGCAAGGTGTTTCTGCACCGCGACACATTTATTGCATTACAAGATTCTGCACGAGTAAATGATCAAACGTGTAGTATTATGATATTTGACAATCTTGGTGTTTCTGAGGTTTCATTAAGGATAAATGGACATCAAGAACCAACCGAGGATATATTACTGAATTTCGATCAAAATCATGAAGCACATGCATATCATCGTTTTATGCCGTTTATGGAGCGTGATAAGAATGTTGATACTGGTTTATCACAATTGGATTTTGCAACTTTATATCCGATTTATTACTATTGTTACTTTTCGTTCGAACATTTCGATTTGACCAGAAAATTTGTAGTCGGTATAAATTTTCGAGCTAGTGTAACAATAGGAGTTATTGTTAATGACAGAGCAATTACTGTTAAACTTAGCGATAAATCAATGCTCCTTGAAGGTGCTGGTGGACGAATGAGAGTCGTTGATGCTCCAGTAGAAATTATGTAACAAATAATTAGATCACCTATGAATATTATAAATGTCATATAATTACGCTAATGTTACCCTGACTCATGGTCAGATTAAATGACTACAATCAGCAATAACTGTGGAATAAAAATATCGTTGAAAAAGGAGCAGATGAGCGGCTCAAATAAATTATCGTTGACTGATCGTCAATTCAAAAACTTCAATGAAGCAAAAAAATCAAATAAAGGTATCAAACTTAGTCTTTCTGCTGGCGCCATCAAAGATAATATTAAAACGGGTGACATATTTCCCTTTCTCACAGCTATACCAGCACTAATAGCCGCTGCAGCCCCGGCTGTTGCAAAAGCAGACGCATTAGGCGCTGTTGGAACTGCTGCTGGAATGGCATTAAAGAAAACAACCGGACATAGAATAAAACGAACATCAAAAAAAAGGGAAGAGGTCTCAGATTACCAGGGACCCCACATTCATGGTACGGAAAAGGGCTAAGACTTCCAGGGACAGTTTACTAATATCGCCTATGTCTAATTCTGATTTACTCAATGCTTATAAAAATTAAAAATAAAAAACTTCAGAGGTGTTTTTATGCGCGATCAATTACCAAAACAACCGAACAATACTGAAACAGGTATTATTAATCTCGATAAAAACTCTGGATCAGGCACCCATTGGGTAGCGTATGCAATTGATCCACGTGGAATATTTTTTTTGATTCATATGGATTAGCGCCTCCAAAGGAATTTTTAGACTATGCAAAGCAAAGTACTCCAGTCTGGTAATCAACGTTACCTAGACAAACATTAACCGGTCCACCAATATGTGGGTGTGAAGTACTTAATGTACTTAATGCAATATCAAAATCAAGAAAACTACCTCATAAAGTCGTGCATGAATATACCATGCTGTCACATTTAAATAGACATCAATAAATATAATGGTATATATTTACGGAAGATCTGCTCGTGGTAAAGCTCAGCAGAAAGGTGATTTATCTAAATATGCAACCTTTGATCAACTCAGAAATTAGATTGCTGATTTCTTAAGTATTACAAGTGTGGACCCAAATGAAGTCGTTGTTTTTCAGGACAAACAATCACGATTAAAGACGAGTAATATACAACTACCAGACGTACTTATACGAATTCCTACTGGAGTTGCTGATAATGTCGTTACGTTTACTGATCAGGGTAAAATACAAGATTCCGGTAAGTCAGTTAACGATTATATCAGGAAGGTCGGCGATTCATTAGTGGAAACATTATTATGAACAGAAATAAGATAACAGATCTTGGATATCCAACCGCAGATAATGATGCTGCAACAAAAAATACGTCGACGATCAAGAATCTAAGTACGTATTAGCCAACGGTGGTATAATGTGTGCATTTCTCAACATGAATAATAAAGGCATTAATAATCTCAACAAACCAGAATTTGCGTTTGATGCTGCAACGAAAAAATACGTCGATGACAAAGAAATTCCAATCAACAGTGAAATTGACACACTCAAAACTGATTATGCATGATTATGCATGATTTTGAATCATTACAGCAGAAAAAATTTCAAAATAAATTCACATTGCCTTACAATTACCGATTCATAAAATCTATTTATAATTCTTTGCTAGAATCTTTATCTATGGTAAATGACACACGAGTAAAGCTATTTGCACCTCTTGCGCGTTCAATCAAAAATATAAAAAGTTCATTGTTTCGCGAATACGAAAGGAAAAAGATGATTGACAATCGTGTAATGCAGTTGAGAAAGATTATAAGATTGTTATTTGATTCTGTGATAAATTACAGCGGAACTGAGGACAGCGACAGTGAAGGCGGGCCCATAACTGTTATGGTATTTTTAGTCATAATAACGTTTCAATTCTCCATATTTTTTACCACCACAAATTGCACATAATTGCGTCTTTCCTCTAATTTCAATACCACACTGAACATATGGTTTTTGTCCGGTACTTCCATGTTTGATGCTCTGCATACGAGTTTCGCAGTATTTGTTTACAAATGGCTTAATACAATAAGAAATATCTCCAATTTTTAACCAAACACATTTATTTTCTGTTTGATTCATATATATATATATATATATATATATATATATATATATATATATATATATATATATATATATATATATATATATATATATATATATATATATTCAATTTGAATTTTTGTCTTAATTATAAAAATGGAGGAATTATCCGCAATTGAACCATCTGCTCTTAGATTTGATCTTGACAGACTACCAAAATAATAAATTTAGTGTTTCGATGCAAGATCTAGGTTTAACAAATGCAGATATAACCAAACGTATCCTTGAAGCCAAAAAGGAATTTCGTAAAGATGATGCTTTTCATGTATGGTCCACTTTCAGAGTTGGAACCGTTATTACTATAATGAATGACGAACGAGGAAAAGTAATTATTAACGACCTTGATAATCAAACATAGTTTATTTTAATGAAATTTATTGTAGAGACAGACGATGATATTTGGAATATTTGTGATAAAAGAGATCCCGTTCATATCCATCGGAAAATAATATCGTTTTATTAAAAAATAAATCCAGACCTGGAAGACTGACTGGTATTGATAGATCGTATTTTGAGCGAGGGTATCCTGTTACTACTGTAATCTATGTAATTTATTCGCTGAATGATAAACCTAGCATTGCGAATCTCAAACCTATGAGACTTTCAGAGTCAAGAATAAACTGTGTAGCTGAGCGTCTTACAGAACATTTCACAACTGTGATACGTGGTAATGGCTTAACAGATTTAAGACGCAAAAAATATGTAAATTAGCAGAAACGGTTAAAGCTAATGGTGCATCTATTAAGGATGTTGCTGAACTAGAAAAGTTTTTAAGATTTCCAATAACAGTAAAAACACTAACAGGAGAGATATTGTACAAACCAAAATTTATAAAATGTGGAAGCCCTATTACACATGGTTAATCATAATGCACATGCATTGACTGATGCTGTAACAATATTCCCACAAGACAGAGTTGTTAAATTTTATAACTCATGTATTTGATTTTATTAAAAAATATCAGTAAAAGTGGCCCTGTATCTGTTTGGTTATTTCAGAGTTCAGAACACGATTACGATCAATTTGTACGGCCCAATGGTGACATTTTCCGTACAAAATCTCTTTATGAAGAAATGAGAAATCGTGCACTAAAATATACTTCGGACGATGTCAAAGTTAGACAACTACTGAATAATTGTTGTACCGTACCATCTGTCGCAACCCATTTCGCTCAGGAGACAAATTAATGGAAACCGACAAGATCAGAATTTATTGAAGATATACAAAAAGTTGCATAGAATATGGACACGGTGGTTTTTGGAATACTAAGTACGATTATAATGATGTTATCTCAGTCGATATGGCTGCATGTTATCCTGGGAGTTTTCTTGTATATGGTGAGTGTTCTAGATACTTTGACAGACTCGGACACCCTACACATGACATGACCAGAGTTTTGATAAATGGACCTTTAACAGATTTTGTCCTAACAGGATTTACATGTATAGAATCATTCGAGTTCGCAGAAGATCTCCATCAGATTACTTATGTATAGTTTGGTAGACATTTTTCCAGAAAAATGTTGTCTCCAATAGTGCTATATGCTTGATGTTGGAATTTTAATATCACTGAGGGTAAGTGAAACAATTATATCCTATAGTCGACAAAAGCAGGTTTGGTTACCAGAACCGGATAGATTTAATATAGAAGATGCCAGAAAAGCATTTCTTGATCTTGCCGAAGATGACATTATTAAAATTACTAATAATATACGTAAATGCAGGGACAAGCACTATGTAAAACGTGCAAAACATTTTGGTAGAAAGATAATCGGTAAGTTTACTCAAGGCAATTCATGCGGTTATAAACAACACTGTATAAAATTGATTATGGACGATGCTGAGTTAGATTTTATAATCGCTGATACAACGGAGAAAAAAACAAATTTATAAACCGATGTAATGCTTATTTATCGGATGGGACCAAACTAGGTACCATTGTGACCTATATTGAGGGCGACTCACCGCAATATACTCATTGAAGAACTTTGATGCTAGCCTATGTTTCTATAAATCTACTGTCGATGATAAATAGATTACCTCGTTGCGCTATTAGAGTCGCAACGGCTTCATTTTATATACATAAACATATAAGGATTTATTAAAGCCGCTTCTTTGTAATGGTTAGTGGGGGGCATAGAGGATAAAGCAAGAAAATATACTCAGTTATTCTGAATTTGCTGACGTTGAAATTAAAGAAATATATTACAAAAATAATAATCAAATATCAAAGTCATCTGCACCATCTGTGTACGATCCTGTGGCTAGACATAAGACTGTTTATCTTAATGTGTGGGGAGAGTCAGGTAAAGCAACTCGTGCGATTAAATTATTTATGAACAACCATTTAGATATGATTGTTTTGACACCTACACATAAACTCGCCAGAGATAAATAAACGATGAGTAAAATCATATATGATTGTTTCGTTAGATGGTGCGGAGACACATGGACTCCTGAGCGAATGGGTGAAAAATATATACCTAAGTATATTATATGGGACGAGATAGACACGGTATCGTTGGAAACACTAAAAACATTTCTTGAATGGCTCTTGACAAAGAATACTGCTGTGATTATGTGTGGCGATCAATGTCAACCACCACCCTTTGTTCGACAGTCTCCACATAAATTGCTAAAGAATAATGCAGATTATTACCAGGAAATAAATGATGACCATAGAGCTACTGATGAGCCACTGAAAGAGTTTAAAAGATAAGTCCGACTACAGCCAGATAAAATACAATGTGAGATAAAGTAATTCCAGAGACAAATATGAATGATTTTTTGACTTTATGGAGACCCACTGATTTGATACTTGCAAGTAGAAAGATAGTTCGTGATGAATTACAAAAGAAATTATTTACGTTACATAAAGAAACGTTTTCACATCTACCTGTACCATTATGTTATCGCCCAGCAGATACTCGACGACAGAATATGAAATTGAAATTCCTGGTGGTGGAGTACAAAATCTTGTATTGAATGGTACTGTTTTGGTCGCTATTAATATTGTTCAGAGCGCATTGAGCATGGATAAATCACCGTGGGCGTTAGAATACGCTATAACGATTCATTCATCATAGGGATTAACTATCTCTGATACAAATATCTGGATTGTAGATGATCGGATCGAGTGGTAAAACTTAGTCTATCTTGCAGTATCTCGCGTCAGTCAAATAGCTCAACTACAAAGGGTTATTATAGAATACGTAATAACTGAAAAAAATTACTAATGATGATGATCAAGACCAACCAACATCATTAAGTCGGATGTCAAGTCTTGTTCCAGGACCACAATAATTGTATCCAGGAAGGTGTTTCTCACCAGCATACTTAGCCCATGGTAATCCAGGTAATTTTCCTAATTAAGCAGCAATATCTCCACCTATCTTTGTCTCTGAAACAGACATGGAAATAAATTTATATTTTTGTGTATCACATTTTACACATTTACCTTTTAATGCACGTCATAGTAGTAGAAGAAAGTAAGAATTCGAGCTCAACAACCCCTCTCCCCATCCCTCCAGACCTCCAAACAAATACAAAATACCTAGGTAACGTAATAGAACACCTGTTGCAATCAATAATTGCGCTAAGAATCCGAGCTCAACAACCCCTCTCCCCACCCCTCTAGACCTCCAAACAAATACAATAGAACACCTGTTGCAAAATACCTAGGTAACAGGTAAAATTTAATTACGTGATCTTCCAGAATAAGCAAAATGATGTGTCAGACTCAATCTTCCAAATCATTACGATTTAGCAGAGCGTGGCGATTGTGGACTAAATTAAGCATTAGAATTCCAGTAAGGTAAGTGGTATTATACCTCATTACCAACTGTTAATGTCTCAACTGTAGATATCAAAAATATTTCATTATCATGGTAATAGAGGCTAAACTTTACTTTACCGCTGACATAACGACGGGACTCAAACAAATCTTTTATTTGTGATTTGTTAAGAGGGTATTTTTTGTCGATAAAATACACCTTTGACCGATCAAGATCAATTGTAAGTTTGGTGTATTTTTGCTGACTAATCGGACAGTGAAAGTTTTTAAATTCCGCAAGCAACTTTTGATACAATTGTTCGAGATAATTAAAATACTCGCTGTCATCAGATCTGATGAGCGAAAGTTTTAACTTGTCACGGGTACCACTAAAGCATATGCCTGATGTTTCATTATTAATTTCAACTGTCAATGGTTTGCCGTCCATCATTAGATATTTGATTTTGCTACTGTAGCTATTTGTTACTGTCAAATTTTCAAACATTATTTTTAAAGTTTAGATAAAATTTTAGTTTGCAAAGATAATGTCAAGTATATCTCTATCATCATGACAATACCCAAGTGCAAGTGTATCTACCCCATTTTCGCAATAACGTTTATCATCAAAATTACTCAAACCGCGTTTGATAAGGACATCTGTTTCGAGCTTATGATGATTTGTCCGAATTGACATAGCTCTATAAAACTAACACCACCATCAAGCGCGTACTTGTAGTCATCAAATTTTATAAACTTTTTAACAAAATCACGAGGCAGACCTTTTGCTTTTTTTGTTATTTTATTATTGTCTAACAATACGGCATACATTTTACTACGTAATCCGATAAAGTATTTGATAGCGCTCGAGTTCATTTCATCTTTGAACTTACCAATAACCTTTTTATTTGTGTCGTCATGAAATTTACTGTCACGTGGGTAATCAGAAAGATCAAACAGATATCTATTATCATGCATATCCTGATAGACGTCCTCGCATTCGATTTCATATACGAGCGAAGACAGTATCAGTAAATAATAATCTACTAGCCGGCCATTGATTTTTAACAAAATTATAATGAAAATCATACATCAGCCACTTTGATAAATCTAACACTGAAGCTCCAACGTAGATCGGCTTGTTTAGTTTTAGATTCGTTTTTCTTCTTTGTATCGCAACAAGATTCTCATTAAAAATTTTCATGCTCACAAAATCATCGTCTGACACAAGTTTGTTTCTGCGATTGACATCATTGACTAGTTCGATATTTACGCGTTTCCTAATATTCTCCATCGTCTTACCAAAACAGAATTGTTCATCAGTTTGAAAAAGTTTTTTCTCAAAAAAATCAGTTTTAGCTACAGCTCTTCTTGAAGTGTTCGAGTTAATATAACCTCTCATCCACGGCGACTGATTAAATTTTAGTACGCGATGAACTTTTCTCAACACGAGACCAGCATCGACTGCTTGTTTTAAAGCTTTGTAATGCAAAACATAATTACGTTTATGAAGCAAATTTGGTACTAGTTTCTTTACCATAGAATGTTGTCTTGGTAATGCTGACGCTTGTTGTTCTTCTGATAACAAACTATATTCTATAACCATCGATTCCGCGCAGAAAGGGTAATCGTTATGTAATTTGTGTAGCGAAGTTGGATAATCGAGATCAGCCTCAACGAAATACGAAACATCGTCGGGTATCTTTTTTTGTCTCCGATAGAAATTGATTAGCCGTGATCCAATGAAATCCACCAAACGGCATTGGTTCTGCCATCGAATACCCGTACAAGTTATTACAATCTAGATAAACTATATACTTCGAAGGAAGGTCAGGATTATACTCTTTCAAATATTTGTTGTTTGCTTCAGCATATTTCTTCGTTATCACGCTAATACCGCCTCGGATACCTTTTTCGATAAAATTGAACATATCAACATCAGTCAGTAATTCCAACCTTACCTTACTAAACTTTAACAGAGCATCCCATGACAGTCCGGGGGCAGAATAATACCAGCAAGGATCTAGTCCGTAATTATTATAACTCACTTCTCGAAAACTTTCAAAAACATCTGCTAATAATAACACGTCAGTTTTCAAATACAAATCGTGATAATCACCAAAAGTCTCACAATCAAACTCTTTCCAAATATCTTGTGCATACTTGTACTCATCATCAGTGATATTTTCATTTTTAAGTTGCGAGTAAAATTTGTCTTTGCCAGGTAAAGATGTTTCATCAAATTTACTCCAATCGTCGAGATATTCGTATGGAAAAACTCCTTTTTTAGCTAGTAGATTAAATTTATCTCCAAAACAGTCTCTTAGGTTATTAAATTTACTACAACCTTTTACTAGCTCATCTAACGATGCTGCCATAAACTGCAGGCTGTCAATAAAACGTAATTTACCTAGCGTAACTGACATATACTTTTCAAAATTATTTGGAATGCATTTGATGACATTATTGAGTTTTAGATGAGCTTTTATCTCAGGATCACCAAAAGCTTCTACGATGATGTGACTATCATATCCTCGAAAATTGTGAAGAATAACTGGAATAAAATCTGGAGCGTGAAATTTTAAATTACACTGGTCATGAGCCGCTCCACGATACTGTCTGGTCAAATGGCAATGGTCACGGACTTTTTTGTTATCGTCAAAAGCTTTTTCACAAATATAACAAATTTTCGCTTGCTCGTGATCAGATTCTTGTTGAGGTGTCAATTTTATCATTGGAGTTACTCTTTTCAAACGATAAGTTATATGATCAACTTCGCTGATCAATTGCTTGAGAAGCCAGACAGCTGGATTTTTACCACGATAGAGTTGGATTGGTTTAGATAATCTCGAATCAGCGCAACAAACTACCTTGTACGCTACTCCACATGGAACATGATTTTGAATTTTTCTTGTACTCGATTGGTTAGGATCATTTTCTACGCCAAGTACAGGTTGAAGTAAGCATTCGAAATCGACGTATATGACGAAAGGAATTTTTAGTTTGTGATTATGATGGACAAACTGTAACACGCTATCTTTTTTAGATGGCATTGTTATTCTTTGTACGTCACTACAGTACTGCAAATGCTTTTGTAATGTTTCATTGTCTCTACAACCGTGCAAGCAGCGATAACAAAAGAACTTTTTGTTGTTATTTTTATTATACTGTCTTCCAACTAGTCTGTTAAAGTTTTTGATCCAAACGTAATGATTTTTATAAAACAGTAAATTGATAGTCGATTGTGAAGCTTTTTCTGAAATATACCTCGGATAGACATTTTCTTTTTCATCTAATCCGAAAACGTTAATCGAAACATTATTTTGCTTTTCAAACTTTGGTATTTGATTTTCTGCCACTGGAAAGTCAATACCAGCACAATTTAATCTTGACACGTGACTGATATACTTCTCAACAAGATCAGCATTTTTCCTGCTGGAAATAGCGCGGAAAGAACAGCCCATTGGAAACATTTGCTATCGACGTTTTTTATGTTTATACAGCACTGTTTATTTTTTATTTTTGGTGGCAGGTCGATATACGAACTACCGCGTAATGCGTCATATTTCATCGTGTGAAACAAAATTTCCTTGATCATTTCAAACTTCCAACCCGAACCTAATTCGGTAAATTCTTCTATTTTTTTCCAAATTTCTTGGTGTATTTCATTAGATAGTGACAAAAGATCACTACCAAGTAAAACACGTCTAGATTTTGCGTTGATGTAAGGGTCTGCAATTTCCTTGTTAGTAGATTCTTCCGTCACAAGTAGTTTTGAAAATATAACGTGATATTGCACTAACAATCTTAGACCCTTGTGTTTTTCAAGCTCACGTTTTACAGTCGTCTGTAGCAGATGAAAGAGATTTGTTTCAGTAAAATTTACTAAAACATTTTGATTATCAAACTGATAACTGTTGTCGAATCCTGTAAAGGCAGTCGCTATTTTTTCAGGTTCTCCAATAAGTCTCTTCTTGGCTATATCACGCAATTTCAACATCGCTATACTATAGTCTAATATCTAATTGATAATTTACCGCACACTGCGCATGCGCTAGAAAAACAATTAGAGATAAAAAAGAAATCGCTATAGTATAATGACACAAAATCTGACGAGCGCTATCAAGCAAGAGGTATATCATGTTTATCCGAAGTACAATCTGTACGCTGGAAATGCACTTGGTTCGTTTATTAATATCATTACTGGAATATCTGTTGGTAAAGCAACGTCAGCGGGTTATACGATTAGTGTAAAGGGAGATAATACTGAAAGGATTACGATGTTTAGAAAAGATTTTATTTACACGTTGTTCTGCGATGATATTCCAGAGGGGAAACGAGTATATCATGTGAACGGTAAAGTCACTGATGATAATATTGAAAATTTATCCTTACAAGACGAGTTTCAGCCGCACCAGGTCTTTGATTTATACGAGGTTAACGATCGTGGTATTATAAGAAACAGAAAAACTAAAAAAGTTCTTGGTTCTTTGAACAAAATGGGATATCTTATAGTAACTGTTAGAGGAACATCGACAGATCAAGTTTGTTATACTGGTCATAGGTTTGTTTACGAGGTGTTCAACGGATCTATACCCAATGGTCTGGTTATTAATCATATCAATAACGTAAAAACAGACAATCGATTGGAAAATCTGGAGCTAGTGACCCAACAGGAAAATGTGAGAAAAGGACGAGGTGGTGGTATTAATTTTAGATGCCCAATAAAACCTGTTATTTCGTTAAACCTTGAAACGGATGAGGAGATCAAATTCAAATCAATTACAGCTGCGGCGAAATATTATAATATAAATCCCAGAGCAGTAAAATTTGTAGCTGATGGAGCAACAAAATCAGCTTTTTCAAACAAATATGATGCTAGTATTATTTTTAGATATGATGATTAATAATATTTTGTAATTCGGTTTTAGTCAAACAATGATGAGCAAATGCTATAATATCATCGCAATCAAATTTTATCGTCGTTACTGCATTTTCATCAATTTTTTTTTTCTGCTTCTGTTAGTAATATTTTATGAGAATCACCTTGCATTACAATAACGTCAACGGAATATGAACTATAACCTGACAGGCATTTTCTTACTGCTTCGGTCAGTTCGTGGTAATTTAATACCTTAACTTTTTGGTGATATTTTACCTTGTCAGTCATCTTATAACAACAAATTAGATAAAAAGTATATTATAATATGGATATGATGAAACGACTCGTTCAACTATACGAAGAAGATACTAGTGATATCAGCGATAAGGTCTCCACAATCTCTAATGATATGATAGACAAATCTATTGGTTATAACGAAGATGATATTTTATATAACAACGAATCTGATGATGGTGAAATAGTCACCGTCGTTAACAGATATAATTATAGCAGACCAACCACTGGAAAATATAATGTCAAGTATCACATTGCTAAAAAAATTATAAAATTTAATTTTACCGTTACCGAACAGCAGGTATTTTTGCAGTTAATCAGACCTTTTTTAAACATCAAAATTTCAGGTCGACAGAAAAATATAAAATTTGATTTCATCTTTGTCAAGATTTTTAATCTAATGACGATCTCTGACGATCGCAGACAATATCTAATATCATTATGTAAACCAGTAAAAGGTGTATCTATCAAACGAAAGTATGAGGAAATTTATAATAGCATTATTTCACAGTCGATAAAATCGACCGGGTTGGAATCCAGCTGTTAAATTTATCGCTATACCCACGCCATTTGACTAAACTTTTATCTCCTTTTTTCCTAATCACTTTTTCGATAACGAAAACATCTTGTTCAGTTTTTTGTAGTTCTTGTTCGTAAAAACTACCTACTATAGGTTCCCCTGCCAGATCTTTTAACGCGTACGTTACAGGTATTGTTAAGAGTACTTTATCAACAACAAATACTTCTTCGCTCCAGTTTGGAGTAAATCCTTTTTCAAATATCTTTTTAGTCAAAGAGATTCTAACTTTATCACCGACCTTAAATTTATGTCTGCGGTACATGTTTTCGTTTGCTAATATTGGATTTTTGATAGCGTCATTGGGTGACATTTTGATGGTTCGATGTTTCGTGTTATTATATTCGCCTACGATTTGAGAAAGGTCATCGATGTACCTGTTGGTGTTTTTAGCTGTCATATGTTTGTGTAATTTTTCGTTTAACGTGCGATTAAATCTCTCGACAACAACGCTTTTGCCTTCGTTTCCTGTAACGTATTTTTTATATTATTTTGTTCTAGAAACTGTTCAAACTTTTTGTTAAAAAACTCGGCTCCATGATCAGTCCAGATTTTGTTTGGCTTTCTTTCTGTACTCGTTATTATTTGTTTTAGCGCATCAGTGATTGACGTTCCTGTTTTATCTGAAACTGGCACACTAAAAGCGTATTTGCTGAAAACATCTGTGACATTAAACAAATATTTCTTATTATCGTTAAACTGAGCCAGATTGGATACATCTACCAAATCTATTGCCCAGATATCATCTACAGCGTTTGCAACAACTTTACGTCTCGGAAACTTTTTTTTTAGGTCTGTGTAGTTCGACTGCAAGATCATCGTATACTTTTTTTCCGAGTCCGAGTTTATATTTTGCTCCTATCATTCCCTGAACAAATCTTCTATCAAAACGTTCTCGTAGATTTGTTGGCTCCATATCATTTAATTCGTCTAACATTACTTTATCACAATCTGCTTTCGAGTTTTCATGATCACGGTATCAGATATCGTGACGCATCGCTATTGCATCCACTTGATTATAAGGCTCTTGTCCCGGCAATGGATTATCGTTTTCATCTAGTTGTTGATCTAGCGGATTGTAAGGACCTGTATAACGATGACCTGGCAAGGTCCAACCGCCTTTTGGTTTTGGTAATTTACCAATTAGTTTATGTATATCTATACCTAACCCTATTATTTCTCTGTTGTTACAACGTTGACAGTACGTAATGATTTTATCTTGTTCTATGCAAAGATCTTTGTCACAATCACAATTGCATTTCATTTTATTTTATTTTGTTTCATAAGATTAATCGTCGATCAAGATAACTCTATCAACGCTAGATCCTACTTGTTTTTTCAAAAACATACTTTTCTTTCTACCACAGATTGCACAAATACTTTTTAACATCGTTCTATTATTTTTCGTTTTTTCCGTCATCTCATCCTTGTTCTCTGTTTTAGTTTTGCATTTGAGACAGTATGTTGACATTATTATATCAAGGAGTTTAGATAAAATTGATTGCAATCTTATCATTCGCATGAGAAGGATGCTCATCAAATTGTAAAATAAACTTTAAAAAGTTTTTACTCCCAGAGCTTTTACTCTGGTGCATTTGTCTGACAAACATGATACAATAATAACCACAAGCTGATGTTCCAATCGGCTGTAGTTGATTAGACGAATAATTTATTTTATCAAATTTTTTAAAAATATATTTTTTTATGAGATCGCTTGGAGGAAGTCCGAACGAATCAAAATAATTGTTATCGTGGACAGCAACCCAGTGGGTGCCAGAGCCATCATTGAAGTTTTCAATATTTACAACACAAGAACCGCCTGTTGGTACGTCATCGAGTTCATCCTTGGAAAATACTCCTCGAAATCCAACAACGTCCTTCAATTTTTCAATGATGTCAAAATTGCTCAATAACGTCTGGTCCCTGGTAGAGTTAATCCGCGTCCGATTCCTAGTAAGTTTGGCAGCAGACTTCCCGCTAGTCCCGCTAAAAGTGGAGCGAAAGGAATAATTCCTCCTTGTTTTGTTTGTTTGCGTTTTGTTGTTTTCTTTTTTTTCGATGATTTTGTTTTTTTCGGCGACTTTTTCGTTGGCATTTTATTTTATACTGTTACATAAAATTAACGATAGATTTGTTTGATACCACGACCTTCGACTGCTTTCTTCGTTGCGCCAGAGACTGCTCCTGACGCAGCCGCAAGTCCAAGTGTACCAAGTACTGGTAAAACTTTGCTAGCTATTACTGATAACGCTGGTCCAAAAAATCCACCTTCTTTTGACATTGCAGTTACCTGAGAAACAGATAATTTCAGCACAAAAGGTTTGTTGCGATCGAGTTTATTGATTTGTTGTTGCGTTAGCATGACTTTTACTGCAATTTTATTTGAAGTTTCCGGAGAGATCATCAAAGAAACAGAGCTGCGTTTAGCAACAGCTGCTGATAATTTTTCAACTTGACCAGATGTTAGGTATATTTCTCGAGTTGTGTATTTGGTTTTCATAATGTTATATCCAAGTTGTTAGATTAAACTTGTACTGTCATTCTTCCTTTGATTGAATCGATGGTCAGAAATCGATCACTAACCAATAGCGCGTATACGTTATACTGTTCACCTGGCACAGCGCCCAGTGTCCACGTGACCTCAATATCTGCAGTCGATCCCACAACACGCTCCAAATGTTTTGATACGTCAAAGTAAAAGATGGGATAGAGCGATCGAAACTCTTCTATTGATATTTGAGATCCACTGTCCGCGTTCTGATATTTTTGCATTGCTTCCATAAGATACATGTACGGCCGAGAGATGTTTCTGGTGGCGTCTACGGCAAAATTACATTCGATTGCACGTTCAGGATACTGTTTGGAATTTACTCTCACAAATATTCGTCTAACGTCTGGGTTATCGAATACGGAGTTGTTCATTTCCTGATGGTTACGACGTGCTTGTCGTTGAAATACGACGAACAAGTGTCGCGGTAGTTGTTCGCTGGGCGTGGTCGTTACACGCCACGTGTAATCAGTCGCGTTGGGAATGGCTGTTTGATAAATCCTGTTCTGTTGGAAGTGTATCTTTTTTGTAAAGGTGGCTAGTAAAGATTCGAGCTCCATCATTTTAGCTAATGAAGGGACAACCCGAGGCATCCACAGTGCTAATCTTGTAATAGAAAACTGTCCCTCAGCCACTCCAACAGCACGCATTATGCAATCGTTTTGATCAGCTCGATCTAAAATTAGGGTATGTTTTATTCCTCGAAAGACTATTATAATCACGACAAAATCCAAAGATTGTGCTTAACGGCAGCATCATCGTTATTTGGCGAGATTCTGCGGCAAATGCTTTTCGTTTGGTAAATCCCTCGTTATATCTTATGTTACGTGCACTAATAACACTGTTTATTAAATTTAACATCGCAACACCATCTGCGGCTGCACCTGGTGGAGTTATACCAAGATTATTACAATCGGCAATAAGTGAAGCTCTTGTGGCGTTTGCATTAGCAGCTGCACCTGGTGCGGCTATACCAAAATTGTTAGCATTATTAATAAGAAAATTTCTTACAATTGCAGCATTTGCAGCGGTATCAGCTCCGTGTGTAAAAGCACCACTTGAAATAAACTCGCCAGAGGTAGTTGTTCCTAACGAGATGTCTTTAAACCACATCATATTTGTAGCAACTGATCTGGAATAGTCATCGCTAAACGAAACGATGTTTAGTATTGTACTCGCTATGGGTAAGTGCATCGAAATATCTTCTACGGTTTGATTGGCCAGTTGGTATCGTGCACTCTTAAACAAGCTCCAACCATTATTGACGAGAGCGATTTCTACATTAGCTGCAATATCACCACCTGCTGCAGTTAATATTCGGCCACGCACTTCTAACATTGCCTTATGGGGTAGTAGAAACACGTCCTCGTCTCTTGTGTTAAAAGTTCTAACTCCGATTTTATTCGGTTCGTTCGAGTTTTCATCCAAATACTCGACATACTCTAATTCTGTTACAGCATCGTCAGTATCAATTTCTTCTGCAAGATCGAGATAGTTTTTAGCTGACATTTATTTTATAATCGTTACACAAAATTAAAAGGCAGCAGGGGTCATCGGTTTTGTTTTCTTTACAAGTTTACGTACTATTTCTTCACCACTCGGCGACAATAATTTTTTTGTTGTAGCTATCATAGCTCGTTTTGTTTCTTCCGTTGGCGCAATATCTGATATTACTCGTTTTATTTCTGATGGGGAAGGTCCTTTAATCTTATCAGCAATCTTTTGCCCTACTGCAGTGCCTGCTGAAGATGCCGCCCCTGTAGCGAAAGCTTTACCGGCGTCAAGTGCAATGGGCGCTACTTTACGCGCGATTCCTGGAATATTCTCTGCAATTGTTGTAAATATATTTCAAAAAAATCCACCTACGATTTTTCTTCGATAAACTTTTCTTCGT
This sequence comes from Potamilus streckersoni, assembly GCA_016746295.1. Taxonomy (NCBI): domain Eukaryota; kingdom Metazoa; phylum Mollusca; class Bivalvia; order Unionida; family Unionidae; genus Potamilus; species Potamilus streckersoni. Next base: position 189,781 of record JAEAOA010001022.1, read on the forward strand.
CTCATTTTATAAAATTATGTACACAAAATCACATGCCTAGGCAAAACGTAGGTGTAAGTAATACGTGACTATCTCGTTGTTCACGTCTATTTGTCGTCCAGATTGGTCTGTGAGTTGCATTGTAATGCTTGTAATTTGATTCTCAGGTGTTATTGGATAGTAGATAATCTGTCGCGGATTGATTTGCATGAGAGAACCTGGTGGGACTTCTGGTGAGAAACTGTAGATCGTTTGCCCGCGGTTGCCTTTTGACGTATAAGATCCAGATGCGATAGAGCAATTGATGAGTATTGTATTTACTTCTGTGATATCTACTGGTAGTTCTCCATCAAATGTCAAAGATTTATCTTCACCGGTGGTATAGTATAAAACTCTAGTAAAACCTAACATCTTTCCAAAACTTCTTTCTTCAAAGAGGACTTTCATATTTCTTTTCACTGTTATCCTAGCTCGTAAGGTGTTATAATTCGCCGCTAATTCGAAATTATCAGCATTCCCACCAGCTTTTGTTAGAAGCTCTTTTATTGTTCTTTATAGATCAGTAATGTTATAAGCTCCTTGTGGAATTTGTATTCTGTATTGTATATCAATAAACTCTTTTTGTGATGTTGGAGATTGTTTAACATTAACGATTAAAATTTCATCATTAATCCCAGTTTTAATATTCGGCATGGCGTTCCAACAAGTACAAGAAATTATTCCAATCTCATACTGTTTTGCAGGATCTAGTTCTATTGGTGGGTTGTAATTTACTGTAAAATTCGCGCTGTTTCCTGTTATTTGTGATGAATCAAGCAATAATATTGTTTGCATTATACTAATATTTTAGATAAGATCGCGGTGTAAAATTTCGTACTCGGATGATGTTAGTAATCCACTCGATCTTAGATGATCAAGTATATCAATAATTTCGTTATCAATCTCTACACTTTCATTACCAGCTTCTTTAGAGGATATCAACAGCATTAGCCGATCGACTATGTCTGCGTTTGATGTAAATATTTTCACACCATGTCCTGTTATTGCTTCTCTAATTTTTTTACACGAGATTTATCAAATGTAATAAATTTTCTTTTAAAATTCCACCCCTTACCAAAACCTTTTGGTCTACCACTTTCTGCTGTTCTTCCAAATGTTGAAGCAATAACACTATACCTCATTCTGTCATAAAGTGAAAACATATTATCAATTTCCGTAGCTGTGCTTATTTCTTCTTTAGCAGCAGCTCCATCTCTTATTATCTCATTTAATCTATCGATCAATGTTTTATATTCTCCATCATTACACTTGTCTATATTATCAATATCTCTTATATTTTCTTTCTTTACAAATTCATCATACTCATCATCTTTTATCTCATAATTTGCTCTTTTTATAAAATAAAATCTTTGCTGTTCAACATCCATAAACTTTACAGTAGCCTCATCAACTCTTTTTTGCTCCTCTTTGATATCTTTTATTTCTCCTGATAGATTTGTTATAATATTTGTTATTCCTTGCGTTGTTAACTCTGCTAATCTTCTCTCAAGTTCTAGCGGATTGTTTATCAATCGATCTGTTTCAGCCTGTCTAGCAGCAGGATCAGCTATATTTGCTGTAAGTGACTCAGTTAGTTTTCTTTTGTCTTCATCAGATCTAGTAATGATTTTTGCAGCAGCTGCTTCTTGTTGTTCTTTAACAATTCCAACCAAACCTTTTTCTTTCAGTTGTTTCAGTTCTTCTTCTGATAGTGGTTTAGTTTCAGGTTGTTTACCTAATATTGCTTCAGTTATTGGTCTGAAAATCGTAGCTGTTGTTTCTGTAGCAGTCAATTGTCCACGTCGAGCTTCTTCCACCTTTTTCTTAAAAGCCGCTCGAGTTTCGAGAAACTTTTTTAGTAATTCGATTTTCTGTTGATGTTTGTCCATTATTTTTATACGCTTTACAAAATTATATCATAGAAACGTCTCAAGGCAACAACGAAACATCTTGGTTGGATCACGCGCTAGCTTGTCAAATAAAAAGAAACTATATCGATCTTTAGTTGCTCGATGATATAATTCGATAAATTTATCTTTTGTAACATCACCACATTGTTCGTTTGCAATATTTCTCACATCCACATTATCTAGTCTGGGAAATAATATGAAACAACCCGTATTTCGCCTAATAAACCTATCAACATTATAAAACCTTGGGCAAGATAAACAGAATTACATCTTTTATTACGTGATAGTGAAAAATATGATCTAATCTTGTTCATCTCCTCATTGTTTAGCGGAATATCATCAGAGACGATTATCTTATGCTCTGACGAATCGAGTTCGTTCACTGGAACGAGTTCTTCTGGTTGTTTTATCAAAAGTATATCATCACCAATGCCAAGTTCATCACGAAGTTTATCATTATACTCGTTTAATAATTTGTATTTGTCTTGTTGGGGGTTGATGGTGTAAATATACACCTTATCATAGTTAAAGTTATTATTGAGTAAAAGATTTAATAACAAATTTGTTTTACCAGATCCAGTTCTCCCAACAATAAGATAATGACAGTCTGGAAGTTCATTGTTATGTTTATGCTTCACCAATCGCTCGGTGTCAAAGTTTATTATCTTCGCCATCGTATAATTTTATGTTATATTAAACCAACAATTTTGTGTAGAACGGTATGTATAATGAGCTACTATACAAAATTTGGAACATTAGCAGTAGATTTATTAACAGAAGGTTACCAGGGTGACTTATCCAAGTATGCGACTCTTGATAAGCTCAAAAATGAAATCAACAATTTGTTAAACGTTGCAAGTGTAGATCCAAATGAAGTTGTAGTTTTCCAGGACAAACAAGGACGATTAAAGACGAGTAATGTACAACTATCAGATGTACTAGTACGAAATCCTACTGCAGTTGCTAATAATATTGTTACTTTTAATAATCAAGGTAAGATAGAAGATTCGGGTAGGTCAGTTAACGATTATGTTAGAAAAGCAGGTGATTTATTTACGGGAAACATTGTTATGAACCAGAACAAGATCACATACCTTGGAAACCCAACTGAGGATAATGACGCTGCTACTAAGAAATATGTTGATGATCAGGAATCAAAGTACGTGTCGGTGCGTGGTAGTATAATGTACGCGTTTCTCAACATGAACAATAATAGGCATACTAACCTTAGAACACCAGAGTTTGATTTTGATGCTGTAACAAAGAAATATGTTGATGATATCAACAATGAAATCACCAAGTTCAAAACTGATTTTACTAATCACATCACCACGTTTTTAAATTTTCGCAGAAACATAAACAAAACCAATAACGAATTTTTTGGAAGTCCGCCGTCTGTTGATATTACACTCGATAATATTAACACAAAACTCAACGATATTATTAGTGGAATTCCTAGTATTGTTGAGAAAACAAGTATGATTAAAATTCCTCACAAGCAGATTAAAAATATTGTTTATACTGTTGCTTCTGGAATGTCTACTTGGTCGCCGCAAAATAACACTCTCAAACATACTGCAGAGGTCACTGGTGTGTATAGATTGTCCGTGTTTAGCAGTGTAAAGTTTAATATATTTACCTTATTTCCATGGCGTCACTCGACTGATAATTTCTCTGGAACCGTGTCTATTGTGTTAAACAAAGATGTTGAAGAAACTTTTATGCTAATAGCAGATGACAAAAAATTAACTGCTGCGTCATATTGGTATTGTCTGGAATTTGTGGCTGAAACACCTCAACTAGTTACTTAATCAAGCCTGAGATTATGTGAACAAATATTATAATGAAAAAAAGTATAGTTGATTTCAATCATATTTCAAAAGATATTCCAGGACAGGATGTTGACGCACTATTACAATACTACAAATATTATCACAAAAAACTTTGGTGCGTAAAACAATGCTACAAATATTATAACAAGATCCTTCGAGTAATATCATATCTACCCTTGTTAATGACTAGTTCTGGCATAATTTCAAGTGGTATATCATTAAACCCGTTTTTGTTAATCATATCCGGTGTTGGTGTTTCTCTTACAGCAGCTTGTAAAAAAGTTGAACCTAAAATTTCGATAAAAAAGCACGGCTGCTTAACATCAATTATAACTTACAAAAAACTACTTGATCAAATAAGATCTTACCTACGAGGAGTAAAATATAGTATGGACGATTTATTACGTGAATTTCGTATTATTGACAACATGTTAACAGATATTATACCCATGAGGATCAGCAAATATGAGAAAGATTATCAAAAGAAGTATGATATAACATAAAATTAAGATATAATACCACTTACCTTACTGGACTTCTAATGCGTAATTTAGTCCACAATCGCCACGCTCTGCTAAATCGTAATGATTTGGAAGATTGAGTCTGACACATCATTTTGCTTATTCTGGAAGATCATGTAATTAAATTTTACCTGTTACCTAGGTATTTTGCAACAGGTGTTCTATTGTATTTGTTTGGAGGTCTAGATGGGTGGGGAGAGGGGTTGTTGAGCTCGGATTCTTAGCGCAATTATTGATTGCAACAGGTGTTCTATTACGTTACCTAGGTATTTTGTATCTGTTTGGAGGGGTGGGGAGAGGGGTTGTTGAGCTCGAATTCTTACTTTCTTTTACTACTGTCATTTTTTCGTTATTATTGTTGTCAATCCAGTGGTGAGTGTAGATAATCTACAATGAGCAAAATATAGACTCATATTATTGATAATATGGATACAATAATTGACTTTTCGGCGACTTGAAAACAGGAACCAGTAAAGCACCATCCAACATTACCAAATTCTATAAGAATGATTATAATAGGTCCATCTGGACCATGTAAAACACAATTATTATTAACTGTAATAATGAGATGGTTGAGATGGAGCAAAATATATTCAATAGCACCGTCTGTAGATTTTCGGCATTGTTACGAAGTACTTAAAGATTTTAACGAGAAAGCGAAAATAATTAATAAAGACAGTGACGATATTATTGATTTTATCACAGATATAGATGAAATCTCGTCTGTAGATGACTTAGAGGGATTCATTAATAACCTCAAAGTGTACGATGATGTGATGTTGGACAAACAATTTAATCCAGCTAAAATATTTTCTCGAGGTAGACATAAAAACACAGACGTGTATTATGTTACACAACGATACACACAATAACCTAAGGTGACCAGAGATAACTGTAATATATTGGTTGTGTTTAATGGAGTAGATTATTATGCTCTAAAGAATATTTATTATACCTGGTGTTCAGGGGATATGGAAATGATTAAATTTAAAAACTTCTTTTCAAAAGCACAAGCCGTTCCGTTCGGATTTATAACAATAAATCTACATAACCCAAGATCCAGATATTGTGTAGGTCTGGATAAAATCTTTGATTAATTCACAGCAGCAGGGAGGGTGAAAAGACAACAATCGAGTCGCTTTGCAAGTAAACGAAATCGTGAAAAAATACGTCAACAATAGGATAACAAAACTGAACTAACCTCATAATTCTATTATGCGGTTCATTGCGGGTTCTTAACCATATGGAAATAAACTCAGTTAGAGACTTTGGTTTAGCGTTATTGACTTTTTTTTCAGCCTCTGTAGGAACCTTTTTTCGTTAAGGATTCGAGCAAAGCTGCTTTATTGCTGCAGAAAAAGTTTTAAAAAGTGCCTTATGCTCAATTGCAATTGATAACGGAGTAAACTTTACTGATTATAATAGGCTTTATTTTGATTCTCAAACGATCTAAGTGATAGAAACACAAAATATCTTTTAATCACCTCGTGCTTTCTTTCAGGCGAATGAAGAACAAGGATATGCAGAGATCGTCCACAGCCCCTCCACGTGACTACACAGAGTTGGAGTTTAATTCCCGAGTCGGGCAGAACAACAGCCATATTTATAAGTCCATTGAAAGGCAGAATACATATGTCAATGATGTCTAGTGATTAAGAATGAAATTCAAACAATTTGCAATTCTTTATATGACATTGTATCCATATTGAAAATACGCTAGAACAAAAGGAACGCATGATAAATTCTTGCAGAAAGAACTGAGGAACATATAGCATACAGTATGTTTGCACATCAGGGTGAAAAACGGAGTCATCTCCAGCGGCTGTGAAATTAAACATCTTATTAGTTAATCATTACCCTTAGAACTGCTTTGCATTTAATTGAAGAAATATTCTACTGAGCTGTGCATCAGATGGTGAATAATCATAACTGTTGTAATTATTTTATAAGACGGATAATTTCATTGGTTCAAACACCATAACGTGATTACAGTCGCAATGTCGCACGATCAACCAATTGAAATTAACACTCACAACGCATGTAAGTCTTCGTAGTTTGTGACTCAAACTCATAAATTTATATCTTAGCACATATTTTAAATGAATTTTAGAAAATAGTAAAATATGACATCAGGCCATTTGTTTTAATCAATATGAAGAACTAATATATCGAGATTGAGTGACAAATCTGATATTTTACTTGAAGCTTACTAAACAGGATTAAATATGATCATGTAAGACTGCTGAAAAAGCCAACTTCAGATATTAACGAATGCAGTGTCAACTTTTTTAACTCAATTATTAGAATACCACCACCCGGATGACCTCAGTTACATGTTTAAAGTGTAGTATCGTTCAACCATTTGGAAGAACAACACAGAAAGCATCATATATACATATATATATATATATATATATATATATATATATATATATATATATATATATATATATATATATATATACATATATATATATATATATATATATATATATATATATATATATATTTATATATATCACAAGCATTCTTACTAACTTCCTCACAGCAGGTGGTAAATTCAGAGCATTAAATCTTGTGGAAGAAAGCTCGTAAAGTAAGCTATTACACTTACCGTTAAATCTATTGAAATTTTACATACACACACACACACAAACACACAAACAAACATATATATATATATATATATATATATATATATATATATATATATATATATATATATATATATATATATATATATATATATATATATATGTGTGTCGTTATGTGGGTGTGTGTGTGTGTGTGTGTGTGTGTGG